>APFE030578485.1:0-11879 GCA_000404065.3 Pinus taeda
AAGTGGTCAAGGGAGGAGTGGAAAAGATCTGTCAAAGGAGGAGAAGGAACAAGCAAAGAACCAAGCGAAATATCGAGGTTGGTATTCTTTGCTCCTCTCCTATCCACTTCTTGTAAAGGAAATCAAAAGTAACTTTAATATGTTTGTTTCTAAGATAGCTACCCGTCTTAGTGGGACTAGCAGCTCTACATAGACACTAGATTTCTCGATAACAGAGTGAGCAGCAAGAGGTAGTGGTAGAAAAATCTACGCAATTTTCCAGTGGAGGATAGGATTGGGCTATATGAGTTGCTGGTCAACATTGCGCAATTCTAGGAGACAGTCCTGGCCTGGACATAACTATGCAATTCCTGGGCTTATTGCAGAGAGGGATAGAAGGGTAGGTGGCAAACAAAATTTTCTGAGTGAGAACAGAGCAAGATAGTAGGGAATCCTGCCTATTAGATCTATGTAATTTCTGGGTTGTTTGTAGAGTGTGGGAGAAGGGTAGATGACAAACAACTCTATGCAATTTTTTGGCTGATGACAAAGCAAGCTAGCAAGGAAGCCTGCATGTTATATCTATGTAATTTCTCGAGACAGTGCAGTGACAGACATCAGAGGTCTATCCCACATGTCTTTACAGTTTCTGCAGGCAGTGTAAGGCAGTCAGGTTGGAAAATTTCTAAGTAGTTTTGGAGGTCAGTGTAGCCCTAGATCACAGCTCAAGTCACTTTTTCCAATTGACCAGCGGGAGGCTTGATGGGTGATATTGCAGGAAGCATGGAATGTATTGAGTTCTAGGGTAACTTTTGTGTAGTTCTAGGAGATGGTTAGCTAGCTCATTTTCGTAATTTCATAGTGCAGGTTGCTCATAGGATAGCCTCAATCTCTGCACGGTTCTGGGTTATCAACTACTTTCCACAGGAAGAAGAAAGAACATTAGCCAACTCTTCCTATGGAAATTGGATTGTACGAGATAAAGAACCTAAAATTCATGGATACCAAAGGAAAGGTGATAGACAAGTTTGCGTTTGGTACTCGTGACTTTAATTTGTACAATCCCCAAGGTATTTACAAGAACCATTGTGTGAAAATTCACTTTTAGTGCCTCAATGGGACATTTCATTGGTAGAAGGAGGATCCATGGAATAATTGCTACAATGACTCCAGACCCCATGAGCTAGTTAGTTTAGAACGAACTTCACAGGTCACTCTACTGAAGGCAGCAACTATAGAAGCAGTGACAACAGAAGGGAGAAACCCCGTGCAAGATAAACGAAAGAGAAAGGTTGCTCACAACCCAAAGGGGAAAAAGAATCTACAAGATGAAAGAGGATCTAACTATGATGAAAGATACTTTAGAAATTGAAGTAGTGAGGAAACAGAGGATGAAGAGAGTAGAACGAAAGAACGAGGACGATAAGTAGAGGAGATTGGAGGAAGAAAAGCACAAGCAAGAACAAGAAGAGAAGCAAAAGTAGGAAGAAGGAGAAAGGCAATGTGCAATAGTATAAGAAATAATGCGGAAACAAGATGGAGATCAAGAACAGAACTAGAAACCAGCAGAGGAGGAGGGCAGATAGATGCAAGATCAGTAGCTTTCTCAGTAGATTGAGAAAATGATAGATATCAATAATACCAAGGTGGAATTGAAGCCACAGAATCAGGATGTTGACCTGATGCCTAGCACATAATAGGTCACTATTTAGTCTCCACCACTTACGATAGCAGATTCAGCTTTAGGTGAGGAAGGGGACGTTATTACTCTTGATGATGATCTAGTTATGGACATGTACAATATGTCCTACGATGAAATCCAGAAGAAGATTGTACAAGCATGAAAGAAGAATTTTCCTAATGATCTCACATCTCTTGCTTTTATGAGAGAAAGGGTAATTGTGGCCGACATCAGGAGGAATTCTGAAGCCATTGCCTCAGAAAAATTGGCCTTCATAGGTGCAAAAAAATTGAACACTTAGTGTTTGATGACCAAGAATAAGCAACTCAAAAAGAACTTGCAGGTTGTCAAGTAAGATATTGAACATCTCTGCGCAACAACTTAGAATGCAGCTTCTGCAGAGGTCCACTTGGAGGAAACAAAGGCAATATACTTAATGATGTATCAGCACTTGGACATACGATGTGGGATCTCTATGAGGAGTTGGTTACCGTTCATAAGGTAGTTGTCTGTGTGCTTGGATTGCAATAGAAATGTAAATAATTTGTCAAAACTATCATAAATATGCAAGTTGCAATCCTTGTCATCCATGAATGGACAATGATATACAAAGGGGCATCGCTTGACGTGCTCAAGAAGTTGAAGCCACAGGCAGAGCTGGAGAAAGAAAGAGTGTGGATGTTGATCCAGAACAACAAGCAGCTCGCATAATTCATTGGCAACACTCAAGCCTCGTATGCACAGATATACAACAGTCTGGATTCCTTGGTGAAGACCCACAAGATCCCATCATTTGGCTCACTCATTGAAGCCAAATGGAGGAACCAGGTCAAAAATGAGGTAGAGGAGTACTTGGAGTAGTTGAGACATATTTCCACCAAGGAGGACCTGGAGGTGAATAGACAAAACATACACAACTACATTGGTGGTCCTGTCCAAGTGCGGACAATGTTGACCATGCTTCGAAGGGAAGTAGAAACTGGTTCCAAAACATTGTACATGGATTCCATGGAGGCTAGAGTCTATTTCTAGTTAGACACCATCACGCAATTTGGGGATGTCATCATATAGTACCGAGCTTGGCACCAATACATGACCAAGAAGCATCAAGTGGAAATTATTGATCTAGAGTTTCCCCAAACTCAAGCATCATAGTTTATTGTCTTGTTATGCTATCAAATTGTCTCTATCTTATTTTGTCTTATATGGGTATGAGTGTAAAATGTAACATTATTTCTAATTAATTGTAAAGTGGAATTCCAAGTGTCAGTACTAGAATGTGAAGAATCATAATGTAATGTAACGAGTTATTTTGTAAATAAGTTGAAGAGTCGTGAGGGTAGTCCAAAGGTTGCCAAGGGGAGTTGAAGAGTCACCCCCTCTTGTTATAAATAGAACCTCATAACTCATAGAAATGGCTTTTGGGAGCCAATCATTTGGCTAGTCTTAGGCTTCGAAACAACTTGGGAGTTTTGTGAGAGCCTTAGCTTCTTTGTAGCATAGAGAGAGTATACTTCTTTGGAGGAAAGGGTGTTTTTTACTTCATATTCCACTATTGGGGCTAGTGGTTTGTTAATGGTGTATGTATGATTAGAACTTTCACTTTTAATAAAACCTTAGAATCGGCACATTTTCATGCATGTGTTGTGAATATAGTAGGAATATTCTTATTGTATTTGCAATGTATGTTATTTAACTTATGATTATGCTTATGAATTATTTCGTTTGCATTTGTATGAATCTTGTTGAATGCATGTTGTTGGATTAATTCATGATTGTTAACTTGTGGACTATTATGCATATTATCTTGTGATGTCATTATGCTCGTGTGTTCGTTTCAAGTTGTACTATAAAAATATTTTTAAGGGTCTCACTTCCTTTTCCCTTCATGTGTTGGAACCACCATGCATCGCACTTGACAATTCACACACTCACTTCCACCAAAGGCACCATGCACCACTCTATGCATTTTTGCAACCAAGGCACATCATTAACACCCCATTGTTGGGACTCTTACTCCAAACGGTGTGAGTTCTAGTTGGGACTTCACATCGGGAGATCCCCTAAATGGTGGCGCAACTAGAAATGTCAACATGACCCTATCGTACATGGATATAATTGGCCACCCATGCCAACTAAGCTACCTTCGGATGTGCCAAAATTTGAAGGGAAACAAGGAAACAATCCAGGAAACCATGTTAAGACCTTTCACCTTTGGTGTTCATTCAATAGTATCATAGAAGATGCTATTCACCTATGAATTTTTCAACACACCCTCATAGGGGTCACAAAAAAATGGTACGTAGGCCAACCCTCTGGGTCACATGGGAACTTCGGTTCTCTAGCCATGACATCCCTCACATTTTTTTAGCTCCTCGTCCGCCAAGACTCTAGACTGGAACTTCTAACCCATTTCAAGCAAATATATACCACGAACATATTATACCATATCCATGAATGGTGAAAATTTCGTAGCCTATGAAAAGCTCATCTAGAAGCAAAACTCCTCCTCGACTTATTTTTCAAATCCATCATATCAGAGATCCCAAAAGATGTGGCAAATTCCTCCCCAAGAAACGAGAGGCTATCAGCAAATCTCAACAATTAAATCTCATATACACGCAATCCAAATACCTCTACCATGTCCTTCCATATGCACATAGCCTGCAATATTTTAAACTAGAGTTACCAGGTGCGTCTAGTGTTGTAAACGAGTTGATCAGGACCATAGCCCAAAATCAGCCAAGAAACACCTTCCAGGTCTTTGGAAATACATATAATGGCCAACCATTTGGTACCAAATTTGAAACACAACCACCACAAAACAAAGGATATTATCCTAGTCAACCAATACCCTCCCACGCATGATGGCTAATACCCTCCCATTCAGGGTAGCCCATATCCTCCCACATAGGGAAATTTGTACCCCCCTAGGAATGTAGAAGTGGTTTCCACTTCCTAGAAATCATATTCCAACCAAGAACAAGGGAATCAATACTTCCCTTTTCTAGCACCTCAATAGAACAATCGACTAGCATAGGCTGATGCAGTGGTTAATTTTGTGAAACCTTCTCTCCCTCAACAACAACAACAACCATTTGAAAAATTAATCATGGCTAACCCAATCAATTTTGCTAAGAAGAAAGGAAAGAACAATCAAAAGGCAGAGCTTGGACAAGGGGCAACAATCAACAACAACTTTCATGGGCACCAACTAGGGGAAACCCCAACTGGAATCCATACTAGGGTCAGGCCAGTTCTAACCCAAAAAGGTAAAAAAGAACCCTATTTTATGGACTAATCATGATTGTGCCATCTGCAGCGAGTACGGCCACTATACCCATCATTTCCTCAACTCCCTGAGTTGAAGAGGATTATAGATACTAGGTTGAAAAGGTAGAAAAAACAATAAACTACAGTAATGCAGAATCCTTTCCCCCATCAAGGAGTGGTAAATACTCAACAGGAACCCTCTCAGCAACAGTATCAGAATCCTCTTGGAGAAAGTTCCCAAAATACCTCAAGTCATGACATTTACATGGAAGGGGGAGAGTTTCTCCTGCAGATGTGGAATCAGGATTACAGAACTCCACCAGAAACCAACCCATCCACATTGACCACTACAGCACCTACAACACCTTTGACAATCCCTTGACATCCTATAGAACTCATACCAAAAATGGTTAAAGGTCCTTTACGACAAACATGACATAACTCAAAGGATTCCCATAGCTACAACATAGTCAATGACTTAGCTCAATATCCATTAGCTATGTCAGCATTAGAAGTCTTGCAAACATTCCCAACACATTAGAAAGCCTTACTTCCACATTAGGTGGAATCGACCCTATCGATTCTTATTTAATGGATTTCAACTTGGATAATGCTACTCCGCATCTTCCATCGATAGTCGCCTTCCAAATTTTGGTCGCAATCCAAAACATCAACATCCACTGTTGGATAGTTGACGAGGGAGCATACACATGTATTATATCCAAAACATTTTGGAAAAATCTTGGATCTCCCAAACTCAAACCATCTAACATCACTCTCAGATCATACAACAAGTGCTCTTCTGCTCCCATAGGCATATTCCAATAGATTTTGGTGTAATTCACTGGTAAAATTGTGCTCATTAACATAGAAGTCTGGGACACAGAGTTGGATTACAATATCCTTCTTGGCCAAAGTTACATGTATGTAATGACTGTAGTGGCATCTTCTGTATTCAGGATAATGATGTTCCATCATGATGGGAAAATTGTTACGGTTGACCAACTCACATACTATGAGAAGAAAATATCCACCAACCCTGATGATGTGCTACCGTTCGTAGGATCTTCCCCTGAGTTGATCACAACCTTCAATGAATTTGAGCCTCGATAATGTAAGCCATCAATACTCCTTGGCACATACCTTGGAGACCCCCCTTTTCTCGAGGCCACCCCTACAACCACAAGAGCTCCGATGTGCATGATGAGTTCATCAAACACCCTAGAAAATCAGGAACTAGTTCCAAACACCATTACTATTGCAACTATTGATTCTACATTCCTACCATATGTTATCACCAAAACACCCTTCTTATACCCTCCACCTAGTTTTATCTCACAACAAGTCATGGAAACACTCGTGTTGCTGAATATGGCTCTAACGATACAAGTCTGGTATCTGACCCCTCATACCATGTTGGAAGACTCGGGTATCACCTCAACAAGCATCATTCTTGTAGCGCCTCCTCAGAAAACCACCCCGAAATGAGCAATGTATGTAGTGACACTAGCTAGTGCCAAAAAGAGGGATAAGAAAAAAGGCAAGAATGTAGAAGCCTCATACTCCACCTCATCCAAGGTACCTCCACTCAGTGCTTTGTTTGAATTAGTTGAGAACCCTACCAACATGTGCCCCGAGTTAGAGGAGTTAAAATCTCTTATGCATGCTCCACAAATGCCAGTGACCCCAATTCCACCTATTGGAGAGAAGACCATGTCAACATGCAATAAGGCATTATGCACCAACCATGCATGCTCTATATGCACAAAGTATGGGCATTACACTCATCACTACCCTGAAATCCCTCAATATCGAGATGCATTAAGTGCACTCGTTCAAGCCAATACTATGGCTCCATCACTTCCCGTTGCACCAATGGTGGATGATGGATCCAAAACCATCTTCTTGTATTCGAGGAAAAAGAACCACATAAGTTTCATCCATGCACCCAACACCATGCTACCTCCTACCCTCAATCAGTGTCTAGAAGGATGGCAAAATTGCCTCAGGTAGTATTTCCAAAACCTCCTCACACATGCACCCTATGCGATAGACTAGCCACCTAGTCAATCATTGTCGGGAATTGAGAAAAATTAGAGATGTATTTCTCTTGTTGGTCCATATTCCTAGACCTAATCACTCAAATCAAGCTATACATTCATGCAATCATTTTCACACCTGATCCCAAGCACATCATACACATAATTGTCAATACCTTCCACCTTTTCGAGCAGCACGAGAAACATTAAGAAAAAATGAAATTAGGAGCACACATCATGCTAATACTAATATCCAGAGGTGGCCAGCACACAGGATTGCTCCATCTCATGACACCAACCATGCCTCATCATCTCTCACTATGGGAGATGCTAACACCCACACTATTTATTATGTTAGCACTAGTCCTTCGTGCAATGTTTGTGCGAGTGACTCTCATAGTTATGAGACATGTCCTCTGTTACAAACATTTAAACAACTTAGAATTCAGCATCTGCAATTCCACCATAACCTAGAAGACCAACCTCTAATGGAGAAAGATGCATTGTCCCCTAGTATGCCAACATTATCACAGGAACTTACTCCCACTCATAATCAATCCGCCATTATGGAGATTCTACCACCACGTAATGCTAAGGAAAATATATTGTTATAGAGGGTCAGATGAGTGTCATTTGGTTGTTATGTAAATGGATAGATTCATCCAAATTACTAATTTGTTAAATAATTCAACAAAATAGATTGAGTTTGTTGAGTTTGGGTATGAGAGCTCTATGTAAGATATTTTCCATGTAATTGAGTGATTTAGATTTTTTGAGTATGTGAGTGAGAAACAGATCAAAGGAATTAGAGGAAGATAGTACATTAACTATAAATATGTAATATTCCCCTCTATTATTGAATATATGGATTGGTGTGTATATTTTTGTGTGCGTATGTGTAGTTGAGTTCATGTTTTGTTGAGTGCAGACCATATTGCTTCCTTCACTCTATTGCAAGAAAAATTAATTGTTGTTGGTAATTGGTTCCCAAGTTCAATTTCAAAATCCATAGTCAATGGCTTAAACTTAAGGTTCGAAAAATTCCACCTGGCCTACAATGTAGTGCAAATGTTTCCAAATCAAATCGAACCCGATTTTTTACTACATAATTTTTCGACAACACCAAATATTTTTCAAACGATTCATCAATTGATGGAATTGTGAAATTTTTTTATCATATATTTTCTTCAATCCATACTAGTAGAAGCATATAATTATGATAATAAGATTGAATGGCAAGTTATCAATCAAATTATGGATCGTAGTTGATAATCCGAACTATGAAGTATCTAGGTTGAACGTATCCGGAAGAAATAACACTAAGTCAAACCCCGAATATCATATCAAAGTGGATAATCCATTTTAGAAGAAATGTCTAGACCAAAGGGATATTCAAATTAAAGGAGGTATCTGAATGGAAAGATATCCATATTAGTAGGGATATTTGGATCATCTGAATCTCTGGATCCCTAAAATGTGAGCAACAATGAATCTATATAGATTCCAAATTATGCAAGGAATTTTGGGTTTCTTCCATTTAAAAAAATAGTATTTGAGATTGAACAGAGTGTGATTAGCATTAAACCATGAGTTCGGAGTTGATCACCACTATTACCACACAAAGTTTCGACTATTGTGTGAGAGATTCAAATCTCTTATAAAAAAATGAATAACATCAATTAACCATCACAAAAAACAAGAACTGAAGAGAATCAATAATGTGTTGCTTTAATACTATGTTAAATTGTTAACCACACATCCAAAGAATATTATTAAAGCATACATTAAAAATGTATGAAAACCACATGGATAACACAACATAGATCCTACAACCCATTAAGGGCTTTTAATTTTTGGGATGAAAAATATCATGTTTCCATCATTTCATGTCACAACATTATAATTTTCTAACTATATAAAACTATATCAAATTAGGTTGAATGATGTTAGCTAAAAATTCTTTTTGTCAAGAATGTGCCTTTATGTAGAGATTTGATAGAATTGCAACTGCTCAAGAAATCGAATTGAAATTAGGAGACACAAATTCTACTCTACTAATATGTGGAATGTAAATCATATTTTAGAACAACATGCATATATATATGCAACAATCAAAACCACAAGAACACAATGATTTACAGGGGAACCCAATTGGGAAAAACCACTCCACTGTGTTGCATTAATTCGGATGAAAAGAGAAATAATTACAATATCTTACTTCGAATCTAAAGCACACCCTGCACTACAATCTTGTTCTCCTTCTTCCTAACTTGCTATGGCAACAACTTAGCCAATTCAATCCTCAACTAACCTCGTATTTCCTTGCACAAGCATGGAGGAATTAGCCCCTAAAAAATAGGACAATTCATTATTTCCTTGTGCAATAGCTTGAGGAATTCCTATTTCCTTGCGCAAGCATGGAAGAATTAGCCCCTAAAAAGTAGGACAATTCATTATTTCCTTGTGCAATAGCTTGAGGAATTAATCACCTGCTCAGTGAAAAATCATTGTACACTCAACAGTATACAATTATAAATACAAATGTGCCTTTTTCATCCACTCAACTAGGAAATTCGAATTCCATGCATGATTGGCTCTATTTTTAGTTGATTGAGTAGTTAACTAAGATATCAGTGAATTAACAACAGTCTTAACTACTCAACTGACTCAACTAATGACTAGAGCTCAGCTAACTGAGTTCAACTAACAATAACTCAACTAGATTACTAAATATTACCAATCAATACATACCCAACTCTACTTCTAGCCTATAACTCGAATTTACTAAGTAAACTAGTAGACAAATCCATCTCAGACAAATTAACTGCAATCCAAGTCATCTTGTTGATGTGGAAAATCAAATTACTCAATTTGACTAAGGCACAAGTAAAAAATGAGCTTGTTCTTGCAACATTTATAACACTTTACAACCACGTGTGAAGTTACTTCTAGAATTGTATAATTTTTCTTAGAAAAAAAGTAACTTTTTTGCTATTCATTTGAATAAAAAAAATTACATGGCTGAGTAGATAAATATGAATATTTAACACCTTACAAGTGGTTGCTAGAGAGGGAAGCACTAATCAAAACACTTATCTTTGGTTGAAATACTTTCCTAATATCCCAATTCCATAAAATTTGATATAAAAGAGATATAATGTTGTAGAACTAATATAAAACTGATACACTGGAACAAAATTGATATAAAAAGTGATATAATGCACATGAAGTGTTTCAAAAATCTCTGGGAACTATAGGAAGTCTAATAACTTATATCTAAATTCTAATTTGTAGATAATAGTGGAACTGCCTTATTCTGATGAACTAGAAAGATGTAACAGTAATATCAACAATCTTGAATTATGTTGGAGAGTTTAGAGATAACCATTTATTCTATTGGAATTTAATGTACACTTTGGACTACGACACCATCAAGTTCTTTGTAGTGAATGTGTCCAGGGTCTAATGATAGAGTACTTTTTGAAATCCGGTCAATTGTTGTATTGATATCCCTATATATATGTTTAAAATAAATCTCCTGAAAGTAATTATTTGTCTCTCCTTTTCTACTTTTCCAAACTGCAAGATTTAGCAGCCCCAGCTGGGCATTACCTGCCAACCATTTAATTACACATTTGGACTTAGCAAGGATTTGAATGCATTTAATACTTTTTAGCATAGCTAGTAATATAAGAGCCCAAATTGCAGTTAGTTCAGCTTTTATCTTTATTCCATTTTCTAGGTCAATTCTGAATTGCACATATTTGTTCCCTATCATTTTAATCACCCCCCTAGAATCGAATGCACACTTTGGACTACAACACCATCAAGTTCTTCGTAGTGAATGTGTCCAGGGTCTAATGATAGAGCACTTTTTGAAAGTTGGTAATTTGTTGTATTGATCTCCCTATATATATGGTTAAAATAAATCTCCTGAAAGTATTTCTTTGTCTCTCCAGTTCTACTTTTCCAAACTGCAAGATTTGGCAGCCCTAGCTAGGAATTACCATCCAACCATTTAATTACACATTTGGACTCACCAAGTATTTTAATGCATTTAATACTTTTTAGAATATCTAGTAATATAAGAGCCCAAATTGCAATTAGTTCAGCTTTTATGTTTGTTCAATTTTCTAGGTCAATTTTGAATTGCACATATTTGTTCCCTGTCATTTTAATCATCCCCCACATTGGTTTCCTTGCTTAGCTTCATCAAAGAACCCAACTGAGAGATCCTATGGAATGAGAGGGAATTGTATCCTTCTAATATTTTTTTCTTGTTTTGATTTGAGAGGTATTCCCTAAAAATGGACATAGTCTTGGATGATTGTTGTAGGATGCAAATACTAGGATTTTTTAAAATGGCCCTATTCATGAGTAACCATATGCCCCAAGAAACCAAATTTGGAAGAGAGTGAATATTTTTATACTTTTCTACCCAATGCTATAGGAAATCCTCAAAAGAGGTTTGTTCAAAATTCTCTCTAATTCCCAAGACCAAAATAACAACTTACCAAATTTTCAAGGAAATAAAACAAACAATAAAATGATGGTCAATTGTTTCTTCCTGTTGCCTATAGAGACAATATAGGTTTGGTCATGGAAAATTTTAGGGGCACCCTTTGGCGAAATTAAGGGGTTTTAAATTTTTAGTGGGTGAATATTTTGTATCATAGTACATTTTTACAAATCACCTCAAATAGCCCAGCTTATTTTAAGGGAGAGGGTAAAAAAGGTAAATTTAGCCCTTGAAATTAGGAGTTACAACCTTCCATTCGCCCATTTTCAAGAATAGGTTTTATTTAAGTGAATCCATTCGCCCATTTTTAGGAATAGGTTTTATTTAAGTGAATCCTATGGGCCAAATACCATATTTATAAAAGAGATAAGGTAAATTAATAAAAATA
>APFE030578487.1:9162-29694 GCA_000404065.3 Pinus taeda
TGGGGTTTCTTATGTTTGGCTCATGGTATTTAGCCCGTCGTTCTTGATTCTATGGTTTTGGCCCATGGTATTGTTTTATATTATTATTATTGAGTCCCATGATCCATGATTTTAGGAAGAACTTGCCTATATAAGAGGAAGGAGATCAGTTGGCTAGAGTATGCTTTTGGGTTGAATATCTTAAGAAGCTAGATCTGAAATTCTAGTGATGGGTTATGAGAGATAGCTAGATCTAAATCAAGGAGAAACATGAGAACTACAAGTCGGATCTACTAATGGGTTGATATCTCCTCAGCGCATGTTCAGATCTGTAGATCTGACAATCTGGGTTATTCTTGAAGTCTTGAAATTATCTATATCTGCAGGTACGCAAGTACAGTGAAAGAAAAGTGCAGAGATACGCAGGCACAGAAGCGCTGCAGGTGCGCAGATACGCAGTCCCAGAAGCGCTACAAATGCAGAGGGGCACAGGCAGTTCATTGGACACAGAGCGCACGTATGTAGGAAGTTTGTGAGGTAGAGTGCGCACGTACGCAGGAAAGCAGTTGGAAACAGCTGCGTACTTATACGCAGCTGTTATATGGGTGAAGCTGCGTACTTCTCATGAAATCTACTTAGCTATCCATGTTTATCATTTGTTGTGCTCTGGGTTTTGAAGTGATGTCTGATTTCTGGTATTAAGTTCTAATAACAGCAGTGATTGATTAAATGTTTATACATTGATGGATGAATGGATCAGATTCTTAATGACTCATCTTTATGATGGACTAGATCTGGTTGATGACTCACCTGTATATGTATTGATCTAGTGCTTGGGTAACTCAGAAGATTGTTTATGTGCTTCAATGTTGTTGTTGGGTCCAGTGTGAAAATTGGATGAAACGTGGCCTTTCAGATTATGTGTTGTGCTTCAGTGTATCCAGTATGAAAATTGATGAAACGTTGTACCTGGAGGAGAGAAGATTGTAGGCTGGCGTCTATGTACTAGTACTTAAGCTAGTATAAAAGCAAAGGGGAATCTTTGGAGCATTGTAGCAGGTTGCAGCCTATGTACTAGTAAGGATCGGCTAGTACAAGAGCAAAGGGGGTTGTAGCTCCCGTACTGGTATAAGACTGCACCAGTACAAATATTGTAAAAGGATTTTCTTATTAAGAAGAAGATTGAGAGGACTTGCAGCAGGTGGTTTTCTCCCGCATTGGGTTTCCACCTTATATCATGGTGTTCATGTGTGTGCCTTATGTGTGATGATCTATTCTATGTTACTGCATCTGTTAACTGATAATATGGTTGATAATGTTCTAATGCACTCATTGAAGATCAATTAACTTAAATCATAAGAAGTTGTGGGAGTAGCATATATGAATCAGAGTTTGGAAATGAAAAAGTTTTATTAATGTGATAATACTGATTCACCCCCCCTCTCAGTATTATTTCCAACACCTGGGATCGTTCTTCACACCAAAATAATAAATGACAGGAAATGAAACGACAGATAAGAAATGGAAGAGCAATTAAGAAATAGAACAACAAACCTAAAATGGAACAGCAGTTAAGAAATTGTAACAACAACTAATTCTAACAAGCAGTAACACCTTAATCTATAAGATCAAATGCACTAATTGTAACTTATAGGAATCAAATGGCAATCCTTCACTCTTAAGGGCGGATTCAACAACACACCAAAATGGAATAGCACTGATTAATGATGAATTATAGAACAACGCTTGAAAACCATATATACACACGACACACTTTAATAGTAATCTGATCTAGTTATCAATCTCAGTACGACTGTATTTCAAAATAGAACAACATTTCTTATAGATCCAACAATCGCAAAGAACATAAATCCCAAGATGAATTCCACAATGTCAATGAACAAGTGCACATCATAAAGGCTCTGTAATTAAACATCAACAATATTCTGTAAAGACTAACAGTATTATATCAACACCTAAAAGAACAGTGATATGATGCAGAGTCAGTACAATAGTTCTGTCTCTAGAAACCTTAATAAATCAAACATAACAGAGCATGTGATGTAAACTTACAAAACACATCAGATTACCAAATAACATCGATAAGCAAACCACACATAAACCAACGTAATAGTACAAGAGAAAGTGTCCTCCAGGGCCAGGCCCTTAGCCTCTAGGGGTACACCGCTTGAAGTTATTCCAGACTCAAAGATGAAATAGTAATCAAGTTTGTATTAATGCATAAAGCAGAATTACAATAGATCAGTTCTTAACGAGACTCGATGATCAAAGTTTTGATCTTAAAGGAAAACATAAAACATAACAAATTCTAACTCTCCTCGAGCTAACAGTGCTGCCCCTTTTATAATGGTGAAGGTGTAGATATCTAAGTGCAGAAATAGTTAAGCAGCGATCCCTCAGGATCAAGGATCCTGAGGGATTCGCCGAACTGTTAGTCCTTAGTCATTTCTTTTCTTTCCTGTGCCAAGCCGATATCTCCACTTCCTTTCCAGGGCTGATTCGCTTTGATTTGCTTTGCCTTGTTTGCATACGGTTTCCCGTCAAAGGGACAGTGGTTAACCCATCCTTGTCCTTTCCTTTGGAATGGTAGCTTCTCATTTTTCCTTCTTTCTGCATCAGGAAATGACAATTGTCAGTGTTTTCGTCTTGCATATTAATCTCACATGTTTTATTACAATTCCTTATCATTTTCCTAGTTCATGATGAAAAAGGTCTGTAAGTTCTAATGAAAAGATGCTGAAATAATTACCAAAAACATACCTTCTTTAGTACTCCACAGGAGACATGCATGAAGATGTTGCGCGACAACAAAGTTGTGAAGGGACTGCAAGAACTCATTCCTAGATGTGCTAGAACCACGCCAGGAAAACCGTGCGTATTACGGAAGCTTGGGAAGCACACAACACGAACAGGAAGAGAGATGAGATTGACCGCGTAGATCGGGGAATATGAAATGGATCAAGTGATTTTGGATCTAGGATTGGACGTGAACGTCCTACCAAAGTAGATGTGGGAGTGCATGTGCAGGCCTACGCTGCAATGATCTCCTATTCAACTGCGAATGGCGAACCAGCAAAAGATCCTACCTATGGGAAGATTGCAAGGAATAATGGTAGATATCGAAGGTGCGAGCGCGCTTGCAGATTTTGAAGTGATTGTTGGCCTAGTGGGGCCTGACCCAGGTTCGGAAGTGATTTAGCCAAGCAAATCCCGGTACTTCTAGCCCTTTTGGAAACAGTCCACGGAGCGCGGACTGAGGTCTCACCCGAAGTAGTATGGGAGGGTGTTAGAACCAGGTTTCCGCACCTTGGGGATGTTTGATATGAGGTGCTTGGCACGCGGTCCAACTTTCGTACCTACTGTGCTATGCACACCCACGGGCACCCCGTGCCCTCTGATACTATCTTCGCGCAGGTCTAGCCGCAGTGTGACTTGTTTTATTTACCCAAGTCTTCCTTAATTAGTCTCTATTAGCTGATTACTTAGATTAAATTCACATATAAGTATTCATACGAGTATTCATCAAGTGCGCGCAGTAAATAAACAGAGTAAAAGTAATGCAAAACATCAAAAGACAGATTCAAGAATAGATGCACAGAGTAAACTTCTCTTTATTAACTTTCAATTCCAAGTATAGACCTGACTCCACCCTACGCACTCAGCTGCAGGGGTTTGCGCACTCAGTTGCAGACTCTACTAGGCCTCTGCGCACTCAGCTACAGAGCCTCTTCCTACTACTACGACCCAATACACTTCATATTCCACTCTAAGCTCTAACCATTCCTTCGCTATTCTATCTATTCTCTATTATTCTTCGCTTTTTTTACACTTAGAGCCTCGCTCTATTTATACAATCCCATGGTCCGCAAACCATGGGTAGGCTGACACAACTTTACATTAAATTACAATTCTTAGGGCAGACAACTCTATGACTCGATTATACAATTCACGCTCCGCGTCCGTACTTAGCGGAGTTCTACACCATATTTGACCAAAACTTGGACTTTGAGCCCCAAAACCTGTTGCAGGGGATCCCATGCCCAACAGGCCCCCAACACAATTATCATGACTCGTCCCGAGTCACTCTATTTGTGCGACAATCTTGGTACGGAGCTCCTCCAACTGTGCCTATGCTGCGCGAAGGTCCACAGTGCGTGGTTCTATCGTTTGCTAGCTCTGTTCCATTTCTACTTATGAATCATCTGCATCTGACTCAAGTCTCTTCTTTGGTACCAACATCTAGTGCTTGTGTTTATAGTCCCACGCCCCGATCCGGCTCCTCGGGTCGCAAAGACTGTGCTTCCGTCGGTTAGTCAGATAGTCGGCCCACCAGTGTAGGGCTTCAGGCGACTGCCATTTACTTTTCCTGGGAAGGGTTCTCCATTAATTTTGACTAGCTGGATCGTGCCTCCATCTATGGCCTCTTTTACCACATATGGTCCCAACCAATGAATTTTGAATTTTTTGGAAAAAAATTCGAACTTGTTGTCATACAGTAGCACTAAATCGTTTACCTTGAAGGTGGGCATCTTGATATGACGGTCGTGCCAGGCTTTTTCACGCTGCTTTTGTACCTACTTGTGAAATACAGCTAGAAATCGTTCTTCCTCGAGTTTTTCTAATTGCACAAGCCTTTCTTCCAGAGCTTCACAATCCATCATGCCTGTCAGCGCTGCTATTCGCAGACTAGGTATAATGTATTCCATCGACATGACTGCTTCCATACCATAGACCAACTCAAATGGTGTCTATCCCGTCAATTTCTTGCACGTTGTCTTGTACACCCATAACAAAGCGGGTACATGCAGGTCCCAGTCGTCCCGCTGCGCATCACATATTTTGGTCAATGTAGTCTCCAGTATTTTATTGAATGCTTCTACTGTTCCATTAGCCTATGGATGGTATGGTGTAATTTTATGGTGATAAACCTGGAACTCTTTTGTGAGCATGCTGATGGTTTCATTCAAGAAATGTGTGTCGCGATTGGTCATTAACATTTTCAGGCAGCCAAATTGTGTCAACACATTTTCGAAAAAAAACTTTGCAGTCGTGGAAGCCCTGCAGTCCTTGTCTGGTTATGCTTCTGCCCATCATGTCAGGTACTATGTTGCGATGATGATGTAGCACACACCCATCTTTCCCTGAGGTTTGATGGGGCCCACAAAGTTGATTTCCCACTTCTCGAAAGGTTGCAGTGTCATTTGGGGATTTAGTGGTATCTCGTCCCTTCGTGATGGTTTTCCCATCCTTTGACATATATCGCAGGCCTTACAATGTGCTTTCGAATCCTAGTGCAAGGTCAGCCACCATAACTCTGTTCAAAGAATATTTTGTGCGATCACACGTCCTGCATAGTGTCCTCCTGTAGCACCCCCATGTGCTTCTGCGAGGATCTGACCTCGTCCAAATTCAGGTACGTATCTTTGCAATATCTCATCATTGCCCATCTTGTAGAGGTGCCCCATGATGACAAAAAAGTCCTTTCGTGCGAACCACCAATTCCTTCTTTTGTTGGATTGAGTACTCCTTCGACGCAATCCCTGTTGTTATAAAATGGATTATATCTTCAAAGTGTCCATCCACAACGCGTACTGAAAAGAGTTGTGCATCAGGTAGTCCCTCCTCCAAATTTGTTGGTTCCTCACCCATCTCAATTCATGACAAGTGGTCTAGTCCTGCATTTAAGCGGCCTGACTTAACTATGACCTCAAAATCATATTCTTGAAATAGTAAGAGCCATCTGCATATGCGTCCCCCCAACGCAGGCTTGTTCACCAAGTATTTCAACGCGGAATGGTCGTTATACATCTTGATATGTCCTCCAAGTAAATAATGTCGGTATTTCTGGAGCGCATACACCATTTCCAACCCTCAAGTTCGGTGGTAGAGTAGTTCATTTCTGCTTTGCACAGTCTTTGACTCACAAACGCGATCAGGTGATCCACGCCCTCTGCTCCCTCCTGTGTGAATATGACTCCTATTGCGATACACGATGCATCAACATGTACATGAAATTCCACATCCCATTTCGGGAAGACCAAAATTGGCACAGAGGCCAGTTTCCCATTTAGGACATCCAAACTCTTCATGCAATTATCATTCTAGAAATATGTCACATCTTTTTTCAATAGCTTTTCCATCGGTGCGGTTATTTGGGCATAACTCTTGATAAACTTCCTATAGTAGCCAGTGTGCCCCAAAGTAGCGCGTAATCGTTTGACACTACGCGGTGCTTCCAGATTCAGAATAACATCAATCTTTGCAGGGTCCACCATCAAGTCTTGTTTGCAGACCACATGACCTAACAGGTTGCCAAAGGGAACGAGGAAGGTGCACTTTTTAAGTTTTAGCGCAATCTGGTGTTGTTGGCAAGTATCCAACATCAAACGTAAGCCCACTACATGGTGCTTCACTAATCCAAAGACATTCCAATCATCCAGATAGACCTCCAAGAACTTGTGTATGTATTCTTTGAACGCCACCACCACTATGTACGAAAATATTGTTGGCGCGTTCTTTAGTCCAAAGGGCATAACGGTGTACTGGAAGTAGCCCCCTTTTGTTGTGAATGTTATTTTGCTCCTATCTTTCAGCGCGATCTCAATCTAATGATACCCTTAGAAGCCATCTATAAATGAGTAAGCTTCCTAACCGCCAACATTCTCCAATACTTCATCTATGAATGGTGTCAAGAATGGATCGTGAACACATGCGTCGTTGAGCTTCCTGAGGTCCACATGTTATGCTCCTATACCAATAGGTGTCATATTTCATGATTGACTTGATGAGATCTATAATATGTTCATACCTTTCTTGTTGCAAAGGTTTTCCATATTTTCAAGAAATCAAAAAAATTAAAAAATGTAAAAAGGGCATACCCTAAAAGAAAAATCAAAGGGTAAAAAGAATAAGATGGTCAAAAAAGTGAAAGAAAATGAACCCCACCAAAAGAAAGACCAAGGAAAGTGTGCAAGTTTAAATTCCACTACTTTTTACTCTTGTATAATAAACAATTGTGTGCAGCTTTTCACTTATGCCGCAATTCATGAATAGTCAAACTGTTTAAACTTGGCTCATTCATTTTTCAATTTCATATTGTAGAATAGAGAATAAATATCTGACCAAACAATGTAATCTTGGCAGATAAGTAGATAGGTAGATTAAATAAAGGAGCTCAACAGTTTAATCTAAGCCCTTGGATGTAATAAGTGCAGACTTAGGTAGGCTTGCCATGTAAAAGAAAAGGAAGATTTGATAAGGGTTTGCCAGTCTAAGCGCACCCAAATAAAGAAGAAAAAATGTCAGGGTAAAGTAGGTAGGGTAGGTAGATGGTGTTGCAGAATGATACCTGTGATGGATAATGTTTCTAAAATGTGTTAATTTTCACTTTTATCACAAGTAAAAGGAAAACATTTCACTTGATGCAGTTCAAGCAAGACAAAGTTAAATAACTAACTCCCCTTCACATTTTTCCCTAAAGTTTTCACTAATTCCCCCTGAAGTATTAAGGTCTTTGAACATCAAAGGGGCTCAGAGCATTTCTATGACATCTAGAGGGACCAGACCCTCGGCCAAATGATTTAAAATCCTAACTACTTAATATCATTCATAAATCATTCATTTCATTTCATAAAGTTTGCCCAAGTAAAATCCTATTTTACTTAGGAAAATTTACAATCTCACCCATAAACCCCTTTTCCCACTTTAGCCTAAATTTTAATGTAAAATTTCTTAAACATTTAACTTGGCGCTTATCATCTTATTTCATATTAACTTTAACTATTATTATATAACCCCCAAACAAATCATTAACCCATTTCCTGTATTATTTAATTATATAAAAAATCCCGACATATTACATAATTCCTGCCCCGGTTAAATATAACCATAAAACAATGTTTAAACAAGGATTAATAAATTTATCCAGAGTTTATTAATAACCTTCCCTGCCATGCCATATGGGATTAATAAACCCTTTAGGTTAATTAATAACCAACCTCGACCAATAGAATCTCCCCTGATACGATTAAATTATGTTTTATCGTGTCGGGCCCGCTGCATAACTCCCCGCCATGTCCCCTGCCCGCCCGCCGTCCGATATCTGCCTTTTCATCTGACGGTCGACGGTGATATCGTGAACCCCCTTACCACCGCGCGTTAACTCGCAATCCCCATGCAGTTTTCCACCCATACCAAAGCCATGCGTCACGGAGCTATCATGATCGCTTGCCCTTCACCCAAAACCGCCCAGCCTCAAAAGTGGTGAGATACAAACCGCTTACCACCCTCCACATAGCGACAAAATGTCACATCCCGCTTACATCATACGACCGATAAAACCAAAAAACCCCGCCAACCTCAGTTTTGTGAAATAAAGCAAACAAATGTCATTTTCGCTGTAGTATGTTGCGCCACCTGAAACCTCTGTTAACCAATTCGAGCATGTTTTACCTCCCGAAAAGCATTATGGACTCACTCCATAGACCTCTCAAGCTCAAATGAAACCTTTTCAATCTCCCGTGCAAACCAATGCCTTCTTAACAATTTGTTTTGTTTTACAGGTAATCAAAAGACCACAACCTTGGATAAACAGTCTTAATACTAGTCATAAGACTTGTTTACTCCAAAAGTGTTATCAAATCTATTCAAACAGAGATGGAAGATAAAACATATAGTTGAAAGACAAGCAAAGGAAACATGGAATTAAAAGGATTTACTGTTGAAACAGACAGTAAAAACCTAAACTACACAGTGAAGGTAAAAGGACAAGGTAAAAAATAGTCAAATTGTATCAAGGTTAAAGAGTATCAGATTGAATACAAAATCAAGTAAATCAGCTACCATGAAGATAAACAGCAGGAAAGATAGTTACAAAACAGAGTATACAAATTCATGTCAAAGAGAAAACAGATGAAAAACAGAGCGGTAAAAGTAAAAAGTAAACAGTAAACAGTAAAAGTAAACATGAAGACAATGAGGGTTAAACAAAGATGAAAACACTTTCACCAGCTACAATGAATTTTATCCAAAGTAAAAGTGAAAAACAGTCAAAAGAAGTTTAAGGTTAAAAGATGAAATTAGAGCAAAAATGGTGCATTCTTCAGAAATTTCCTGTTTAAGTCATAGTTTTTCAGAAACTATTGTGGCCAATCCAAGAAGTATTTCGAGAAACTAGAGGATTTTTTTGTTCCTCACAGGCCAATCTACAAAAACCTATGTCACTTTTTACACAGGTATTAACATGAGGGAGATAAGTGCATGTTTTCACCGCCTATTTTTCAGTTTGTGAAAAGTCCTGTTTTTGACATCTGTTTGCAGAGAATATAGTGAACATATGGAGATGAATTTTGGGAAACTGAGAGAGGTTTATCTCAAAAACATTCCTATATACAAAAACCGCTTTCACTTTTTACATATCTATTACGGGTTGAGATATACAAGTGTATCATTGGACCCTAAGTTTGCATAATTTTTGGGGCAGAATGCACAAAGGAAGGATGCAGTTAGTGACTGGGATGCCTCATCATCAACTAAGAGTTGCTATCAAATTCGACTTTCTCTTGTTTGTCACCATAAATCCATAAACATAGTGCCAAATACATTCATTAGTTTGGAATGTCCTTTATTAAAGTTATATTAATGTAAACAGTTGGAGATATTTGTGAAACTAATCTTGATATTTTTTCAAGATATTTCAGTTTACAATTAGTATAAATACTTCCTCATTTGAAGTATTTTGTGTGGATTCATATACATTGCTGTAATACTAATTTTTTGGAATAAAGTGCTGATTGGATCAAATTTTCGTATGGCTTGTTGGACAAAGAAATAATGCAAGGGACTTTTCACAGATTTCTTGAATCAAACACTCGATAAATAAGTTCTTTATACCTTATGTTTTAAAGTTTTCCTTGTTTATTATATCATCTCTGTTTCACATCTAAATGATAAACAAAAAAGAGTAATTCAGAATATGCTTTATTGCACTCTGTTTTCAAAAGTTATCATTTTCTATGTTTTCTTCTGAATTAGAATAAACAGTGAAATCTTAATTGCTCCTGTTCTCTAGTTCTGCCATTTTGATTATGTATTAAAGAATACTTAACTGATCTTTATCAGTAATCATCCAAGTTCCCTCTTGAAATAGGTTGAAGGATTCTTAATTTCCCTTCTTCCATTTAACCCATTCCATCTATTCCAAGTTTTTATTTATTCCCTGTTTGACCATCTTGCCCTGTGAAACCATCCTTTGTTAAGAAACCAAGTCCAGTTAAGCCATCTTACTTGACTCCATTAGCCCAATGGCTTGAACTATTGAGTCTTATCCATTTGCTATTGAATCTCACCACCCAAATTCAAACAAAGTCTTATACTTCATAACTAGCTTAATATCTTCAAAAAGCAAAGCTAAAACTTCAAGAGAGAGCCCTCTCTGGATGCAGATTGGCTAAAATCTGTGTCTAAAATATTGGTTTGTGGTTACCTCGACCTCCTTTTCCCTTCTTACAACTTCTGGGAAAACCTGAGTGATAACACCACGCATATTCTTATTTTGCCTTTCTGTTTTTTCTCCTGCACTACCATAGGACTCACCCAATCATATTCTTCCATTGGTTCGATAATTCTAGCTCCGAGCATTTTATCTAATTCATCGTGGACCTTTTCTTTATACTTTGGGTTCAAGCGGTAAGGTCGTTGCTTAACTGGCTTCGTGTCCGGTTTCAGAGTGATCTTTATCATCCCTAAGTCGCTAATGATCCCTTTTAAATCTGCGATTTTGGTTAGGAACAAGTCTTGGTATTTGCGGAGTAACTCAACGACCTTATATACTGTATCATTGTCCCAATAGTCCCCAAGTGTCGCATACTTCGGCTCCACTTTTGTGCCAATTTTTACCTACTTTGTTTTTAGCGGTGTGGTGATGACGGGATCCTCAATTGATGGTCCTCGAACCTCGTGACAACCTTCAGTTTCAGGAATATCAATATTTCATGGGTCTTCATCCTCCTCCTCCACCTGCACGTTATAACATTCTAGAGTGCTGCTTAATTGGGTTTCCCATATTGGTTGCAGCATTTCCAATGGCTCCTATGGTATTTTGAAGATGGCAGCTTTTACTGTTTGCAGCGCATCATCAATAGTATCTGACCACTGGTCTTCAAATGTGAATGTTAACAAAAATCCCTCGCACAAGACATCCCATTCGCCCGTACCATGGCGAAGCTCTGTCTCTATATACCAATTCATGGGTATGACATCTAGGGTATGGTAGAATAGGTGTACCCATTTAGGTTGTGTTTCTTCCTCGTAGACCTTGGTCCATTTCGCGAAGTGCGTGTGTGGGTCATCTCGTCCATCGTATTTGTCTTCTAACTGTAGTTGCGGTTTTCCCAAATTTTAGGTGCATCATCCTTCTACATCCGCATCAGTCCTCAAAATTTCCTTGATGTGTACCCCACTATCGTGCGAGTGTTGCACGTAGTGCCCACTTCAATGCATCAAACCGTTGTTGTTAGGGTACCGAACTTTTGAATTTTCTCAAGAATTCATCCACCGCTGTCAATCCATCATATGTTGGCAGTTCCTTTGCCTCTGTTGTCACGCAACGCAGTGATCTATCCATCATGTTACAGTTCAGCGTTGTCACTTTGTGCAATCGATTCTACCATCTCTCTACTTCTACGTCTGAATCAGAAGTGTAAGAGTTTTCGCGCTCCCATGAGATTCTCCCATCTACAGTCGGATTCACCCAATCCTAGTCTCGCGTAGTTAACTTGTAATCGAGATCATCATCGCTTTCATCATCGTGCATTGGTTCCGTGTAGCGCGCCTTCGGCTGGGTCCAATGGAACTACTATGCGTAATGACTTTTTCTTGAAGATCATTTTGTGCTTCTTCAGGTTGATGAATCTATTCATATCAGCGGCCCAGTCTATTCCTAACAACGTGGGATAGGGATTGTTGTCATCGACAATTTCTATTACTTCAAAATCCGTCTGCGCGCTCGTGCCTTCAGTATCAACTGTTACCCCTGGAAACCTTTTCATGGGCAAAATATTTTGTTGGTTCACCCTTCGTAATTGAATAGGGGACCATTGCAATGCGAGCCTACCCATGTGTTCCCATGTATTCTTCGTAATACATTCGTGTCCGAACCCAGATCTAGGATTACCTGATCCATTTCATACTCACCAATCTGTGCAGTCAACCTCATTTCCCTTCCAGTGCGCAATGCATGCTTCCCTAATTTCCGGAATATGCACGGTTCTCCTGACCCCGCGCACCTGGTGATCAATTCCTATAGTCCTTTAACTGCCTTTTTGTCGTGCAGCAATTTCATGCATGTGTCCAAAAAAGTAGTGAGCATTGAAGGATCCATTCCTGGCTTTAGTTGATCCTTCCTGAAGTGGAGGCCTCCGCGAAGCTCTTCTTAGCTTCCATAAATGTCTCCATTGCGTGTTTTAATTCAAACTCAGGTTCCTTTGTAGGAGCCTTGCGAACCCATGTACTTTCCTCTGGCTGATTCCTCGTATCTTCTCCCGTGGCCGTACCGCTTCTGAGCATCATGTTTACATGCGAGTCCTCTTCGCGCAGCTTAGACTTCATCATTTGTATAGTCTAAGCTGAGGGAGGCTGGAATACCCCCCTTTCGCACATATTTGTGATCAACATAGGACAGTCTATTTTTTCATGATCAAACTGAGCATAATACATACAGGATATCCTCATCGAGTTGGTACAATCACAGGCATAGTGCCCTGGTCCTCCACAATTGTCACAAATTAACTATCTGTGGCCTCTTCTTGGTCCCATTCCACCTCATCCTTGACCTCGCCCCTGAAATCTAGCACGCACCATCCCCGCATCTGGGTCGAGGGTTCACATTTCGGTCTGCATCCTATATGTTGGGGTCTGATCCATCATTAGCTCATAACTACAACAAGTACGCTCATCATGGCCTACCGACCTGTAGAAATTACAAAACAATTTTTGGGGTGTCTATGTATATTTCTACAGCAAATGACAATTGTCCATCGCGTGTTTCCCTCCTATCTGACAGATCACGCACCATAAAGTGGGTGTCGCACTTGGCCCTGCCTACGCCTCCAGTCTCAACGACATTGGCCCCCCTCCTGCCAAGTAGTTCACGAACACTGGGCATTGATCCTTGTCATGGCCCTAGCCTTTGCACTTTATGCACCATACTTCCTCACATGCCTCTAGCCATGGCACCCTATCCTGGTTCAAGGTTTGCATTTCCAAACACAAATTCTATATTTGCGTTTGGATTTGTTGAACTCCCAACCCAGGGTGTTGTATCGGGGTCTCATGCAATCTCATTGCCATTTCCAATGCTTCGACCTAGGTGGAGAGTTTCTGTTGTGACAGTGTCGTCCTTAAGTGTGGTGCCAAAGATGCTACAAACCATGCGTGATGTTGTCCATCTGTCAACATCATATTGGCTCCGTGGATCATACTCTTTAGTTGTTGATCTAGATCCCAGGGAGTATCATCCGGGAGCATCGCGATCTCTTTAAACCTGATGATTGATTGTGTTTCTGACTTTGGTCTACTAAATTCCATGTTCAACGCATTCTGGATCTCTGCTATCCCTGTGTTTGGGTGGTCGTTAGAATTCTTGATATACCATGTTAATGCACAATCCTACAGCACGCTCACCAATGTAGCCTTCTTAATATTGTCATCCGTGGCACCTTGTGCTTCCCATACTACTCTTACCATGAACCAGAATTGGTTTGGATCCTCATTCCCTACTCCTCTAAATACTAGCAATTTGATCACACTCGCCATACTGAACTGTGGAGGTGGTGGGGGTGGAGTGGGTGCCAATAGAGGTGAGGGAGGTGAAGCGGGTGGCGGTGTGGGTGGAAGTGGTAACCGCGGAATGCGCTGCCTTATCAAACTGACCACGCTTCTCGGAGAGACCTTCACGAGTTCTTCCTCACTCTCTCGCGAGGGTGAAATTAAGGGACTGTTTTCTAATTCTTCATTTCTTTGGTAGCTTCTTTCACTTTGCGTAGTCCAAAAAATTAATGTATTTGCATGAGCCTTTTTTCACATAATAGCATCTTAATCCAAGTATTCAAAGACTTAATATACTTACCTCGTGGTCCCTTGAGAAAACGTCGCTCTGCCTCATCATAACTAACATTCGTGTCCATCGCGAACTTAGTGGTAAATCCTCCTATGATTCAGTCGAGCCAGTGGTCCATAGCTCATGCTATCTTATCCTCCGAGGCTTCTAGTTTGTGCACTAATTCCAAAGTCCACACTATTGGTTTATTGAGCCTACACCTTCCTTGGATGTCTGCCAGCTTCAAAATCCACTCATATAGCTAAGAAGGAAAGGATGCAAAGAAAATTCCGTGGATTTCCATATACACGTAGCGCTCCAACCACTTTTTCTCAGATACTTGTGGAGTTCTATTTTCCTGTGTCGCGAACTCGTGAATCTTCTTGTCCAACCACTCTTCAATTTCCTTCTTTGTTGGGTTCCAATGGCACGACATCAAACATCCCTTATGCAGATCCCGATCCCAACAACAAAACCATTTGTTGGCTTAGTGGGGACTGACCCAGGTTCGGAAGTGATTTTGTCAAGCAAATCCCAGTACTACTGGCCCTTTCGGCAATAGTCCACGGAGCGCAGACTGAGGTCTCACCCAAAGTAGTATGGGAGGGTGCTGAACCAGGTTTCTGCACCCTGGGGATATCTGATATGAGGTTCTTGGTACATGGTCCATCCTTCGTACCTACTGCGCTATGCGCACCCATGGGCACCTCGCGCCCTTTGATACTATCTTCGCGCAGGTGTAGCCATAGTGTGACCCATGTTATTTACCCAAGTCTTCCTTAATTAGTCTCTGTTATCTGATTACTTAGATTAAATTCACATATAAGTATTCATACGATTTTTCATCAAGTGCACGCAGTAAATAAATAGAGTAAAAGTAATGCAAAACATCAAAAGACAGATTCAAGAACAAATGCACAGAGTAAACTTATCTTTATTAACTTTCAATTCCAAGTACAGACCCGACTCCGCCCTGCGCACTCAGCTGCGGACTCTACTAGGCCTCTGCGCACTCAACTGCAGAGCCTGTTCCTACTACTACGACCCAGTACACTTCAGATTCCACTCTAATATCTAACCATGCCTTCGCTATTCTATCTATTCCCTATTATTATTCGCTTTTTTTTACACTTAGAGCCTTGCTCTATTTATACAATCCCATGGTCCGTGGACCATGGGTAGGCTAACAAAACTTTACATTAAATTACAATTCTTAGGGCAGACAACCCTATGACTCGCTTATACAATTTGTGCTCTACGCCCATACTTTGCAGAGTTCTGCACCATCTTTGACCAAAACTTGGGCTTTGAGCCCCAAAACCTGCTGCGGGGGATCCCATGCCCAACATTGATAGATATTGTTGATGACAACAATCCCTATCCTGTGCTACTAGGAATAGATTGGGCCACTGACATGAATAGAGTGATAAATCTAAAGAAGTGCAAGATGATTTTTTAGAAAATGTCATTGCATGTAGTGGTACCTTTAGACCCTACGGAAGGATTGCGCTACACAGAGCTAGTGCGCGACTACGATAGAGACGACAATCTAGACTGTATCTACAAGATAACCGTGCAGGAGTAGGATTGAGTAAATCCAACAACAGATTGCAGACTCTCATGGGAGCGCAAAAGCTCCTGCACCACAGATTCAGACGAGGAAATCAAACGATGGCAGAACTGGTTACACGAGGTAACCACGCTCAACTGTAACATGATGACAAGGTTGCTGCACTGCGTGGAAACAGAGGTAAGAGACCTGCCTATGTATGATGGGCGGGTTGAGTGAGGTGGATGATTTCCTGAACAAATTTGAAAGAGAAGTACCGGAACAATAACATTTTGATGCTCTGAAATGGGTATTGCACGCTACGCCCGCAAGATGATGGGGTACGCATCAAAGAAGTTTTGAGGACTAGCACGAATTCAGAAGGATGATGTGCATGCAGTTTGGGATGCATCAGATGTGGATATTAGACAAGTATGATAGATGGGATGGTCCACGTGCACACCTCGCGAAATGGACCAAGGTCTATGGGGAAGAGCCACAACCTGAGTGGGTGCACCTGTTCTGTCATGCCCTGTATATCATACCCATGAATTGGTATACTGAGACGGAGCTCCGCCATGGCATGAGCAAATGGGATATATTTCATGAAGGATTCCTGTTAACCTTCACATAGGATTGTTGGTGGGATATTGTTGATGATGCGCTACAAGCAGTTATCTTTAGAATACCCCAGGAGCCAATGGAAGTGCTTCAGCCGGAATGGGCGACCCAGCTGAGCTGCACATTGGAGTGTTACAATGTAAACATTGAGGAGGATGATGAAGATCCATGAAAAAATAACATTCCAAAAATAGAAGGCTATCGTGAGGTTCAAGGACCATTGATTGAAGATCTGGACATCACCACGCTGGTAAAAACAAAGTAGGCAAACATTGGGACGAAGGCCAAACTGAAGTATGCAACGCTCGATGACTATTGGGATGATGCCACGGTGGATTAGGTCATTGCGTGAGTACCAAAAATTATTCCCGACCAATATTACAAATTTTAATGGGATTGTTAGTGATTTAGGGATGATGAAGATCACCCTAAAACCCGACACGAATCTGGTTAAGCAGAGGCCTTACCGCTTGAATCCAAAGTACAAGGAAAATGTTTGCGTAGAACTAGACAAAATGCTCACAGCTGGAATTATTGAGCAAGTGGAAGAATCCAACTGGGTAAACCCTATGGTAGTGTAGGAGAAAAAGAATAAGGTTGAAATAAGAATATGTGTGGACCTTAGGAGGTTGAATGACGCCTGTGTACACGATCCATTCCTGACCCCATTCAAAGATGAATTATTATAAAATGTCAGCGGACAAGAAGCATATTCTTTCATCGATGGGCTCTCAGGGTACCACCAGATCAAAATCATGCCAGAAGATAGGAGAAAGACCACCTTCACCACTGAATGGGGTTGATTTCAATACACTGTCATGCCGTTTGGGTTAAAAAATGCACCAGCCATCTTTTCGTGCATAGTTGTTTCTGTCTTCAAAGAATATATCCACAAATTCCTAGAGGTCTATCTGGATGATTGGATTGTCATTAGATTGGTTAAGCACCGCGTAGCAAGCTTACACTTAATGCTGGATACTTGCCGATAACACCATATTGTGCTAAACCTTAAGAAGTATACATTCCTCGTTCCCTTTGGGAACCTACTGGGACATGTGGTTTGCAAACAAGGACTAATGGTAGACCCCACGAAGATTGCAGTAATTCTAAGTTTGGAAGAACTGCAAAGTGTTAAACAGTTGCGCGCTACCTTGGGACACACAGGGTACTATAGGAAGTTCATCAAAATATATGCCCAGATCACCATGCCGATGGAGAAACTATTGAAAAAGGATGTTACATTCTGCTGGAATGATGATTGCATGAAGAGCCTAGATGTCCTAAAGGGGAAACTGGCCTCGACTCCAATCCTGGTCTTCCCAAAATGGGATGTGGAGTTTCATGTCCATGTTGATGCGTCATGTATTGCATTGGGAACAATGCTCACACAAGAGGGTGGAGATGGCATAGATCACCCTATCATGTTTGCAAGTCGTAGATTTTCCAAAGCCGAAAAGAACTATTCCACAACCAAGCGCGAGGGATTGGCTATGGCGTATGCGCTCCAAAAATACATGCACTATTTTCTAGGAGTACATTTCAAGATGTATACAAACCATTCTGTGCTAAAGTACTTAGTCAATAAGCCTGTGTTGGGGGGGCGCATATGTAGGTGGCTCTTATTGTTCCAAGAATATGACTTTGAGGTCGTGGTAAAACCTGGACGCCTGAACATAGGACCGGATCACTTGTCACGTATTGAGATGGGCAAGGAACCTACTAGTTTGGAGGAAGGATTACCTGATGCACAGCTCTTTAATGTGTGCGTCGCAGACAGACACTTTGAAAATATAATCCACTTTCTAACAATAGGGATTACGCTGAAGGAATACTCTGTCCAACAGAAGAAGGAATTGGTGGTGCGCACGGCAGATTTTTCTGTCATCGCGGGGCACCTATACAAAATGGGAAATGATGAGATATTGTGTAGGTACATACCTGAATTTGAACGAATTTAGATCCTCACAGAAGCACATGGGGGCACTGCAAGAGGACACTATGGAGGACGAGCAACCACACAAGAGATTCTTTGCACAGGGTTGTGGTGGCTAACCCTTCATTAGGATTCAAAAGCACACAGTAAGGCCTGCGATATATGTCAAAGGAGCGGTAAACCATCGCGAAGGGATGAGATGCCTTTGAATTCACAAATGATGCTGCAACCCTTTGAAAAGTGGGCAATAAACTTTGTGGGACCTATCAAACCCTAGGGAAAAACGGGCGCGTGATACATCATCACCGCAACGGACTATCTGATGCGCTGGGCAAAAGCAAAGCTGGTCAAAGACTAAACGGCCGCTACGGCTGCGAAGTTTTTGTTTGAACACGTGTTGACCCGATTTGGCTGTCCGAAAATCTTAATGAGTGATCACGGTACACATTTCCTAAACGAAATGATCAGCGCGCTCATAGAAGAGTTCCAAGTGTATCATCAGAAAAGCACATTGTATTACCCACAAGCCAATGGGATAGTAGAAGCCTTCAACCAAATGCTAGAGACTGCGCTAACCAAACTGTGCAATGCGCAGTGAAGTGATTGGGACCTACGTGTACCTGTAGTACTATGGGCTTATAGGACAACGTGTAAGAAATTGACGGGACAAACACTTTTCCGGTCAGTTTATGGCGTGGAAGCTGTCATGCCGATGGAGTATATTGCACCTAGTCTACACATAACAATGCTCACATGTATGATGGACCGCGAAGCTCTAGAAGAAAGGCTCGTGTAATTGGAAGAACTTGAGGAGGAATGGTTCTTCACTGGTTTTCATCAGAAGGTACAAAAGCAGCATGAAAAGGCTTGGCACGATTGCCATATTAAGTTGCGCACCTTCAAGGTAAAAGACTTAGTGCTGTTGTATGACAGTAAGTTTGAAAATTTCCTGGGAAAGTTCAAAATGCATTGGCTGGGACCATATGTGGTTAAGAAGGTCACAAAAGGTGGCGCGGTCTAGCTAGTCAAACTAAATGGAGAGCCTTTCCCAAGAAAAGTGAATGGCAGCTGCTTGAAGCCCTACATAGGTGGGCCACCTATCTGACTAGTCAGCAGAAGCACAGTCTTCATGCTCCAAGGCTCTGGACAAAGGCGCGGGACTATAAACATATGCAGCAGATACCGGTACAGATGTAGAGAAGCACTCCCGACACAGAGGTCTCGGAACAGTGTATGCAGCAAATCCAGCGAGCAGTAGCTCAATGCACTGCTGACCTCTGCACAGTTCGAGAATAGTTGGAGGGACTCCGCATAAAGATTGCCACACCGACAGAGTGACTTGAGGGTGAGTCATGATGTTTGTGTTGGGGGCGTGTTGGGCATGGAATCCCCCCAAGGAATGTTTTGGGGCTCAAATCCTAAGTTTTGACCGAATCTTGTTGTAAAGCTCCGCGAATTGCAAGCATGGGGCGTGAAAGTATGATAGAGTCACAGGGTTGTCCGCCATAGTTTTTTAATGTAATGTCGGCTGGATAGACCTACCCATGGTCCGCGGACCATGGGATTGTATAAGTAGAGCGAGGCTCTAAGTAGAGATAATGGTAGAGAGGAGGAGAAAAGTCGAAGTGATTAAGTTGAAGTGTGTCTTTGGGTCGTAGAGTAGGAGAATGCTCTGCAGCTGAGTGCGCAGAGACCTAGTAGTCCGTAGCTGAGTGCACAGGGTGAGTCAAGTCTGTAACCAAGTAAGGAATTAATAAAGAGAATTTTTTTATCATAATTCGATGTATCTGTTATTGGGTTAATGCATGTTTGATATAATTTTCAAATATACTATTTATTTTACTACGCGCACCTGTATGAATGGTTTATGTTGTTAAGTATAACTTAAAGCATGCAAGTAGGCTAAAATAATAAACTAACATTGGAATACTAGTAAGGTCTTGGGTAATAATGCAGAAGCGCGGTACGACTACGCGAAGGTAGTATATCAGGCTGCGAGGTATGGAAAAGTGTGTGAAGCAACCTGCGTGTAGGGTCAAACTGCGGACCACTAGAACTCATCAAACATCTCCAGGGTGCGGAAACATGGTTCTAGCACCCTCCCATACTACTTCGGGTGAGACCTTTGTCATGCGGAAAGAGTTATTTTTGCGGACAAATCTAACCTCCCTAGAAGCCTAAGACTTTCTAGTGACAAACAAGACAATTAAGAGCAATCCTTCTCTAAACATGCATTATCATACGAGAAACCAAGTGTTTTTTCGATCCTACCTGAAGTCCAACGCTGTTGTAGTAGTCTAGCCTCGTCGATCCAGATGAGCTCCTCCTTCACTT
>APFE030578487.1:50281-87447 GCA_000404065.3 Pinus taeda
GGGGGGAAACAACAAGATGAGGATGATATGATTGAAAATTTGATTCAGAATCCACCTCCCAGTGTATCACCATTAGAGGAAATAGTAAGAGAAACCAAAAACAACCCCTCAACTCATCTCTGTGTGGCCGACTCCACTTCTCTCCATGTCAAAAATATAGAGTTAGGCCCAGAAGGAACATTGAAAATCAATCCATCTCTATCTACTTCCCAGGAGAAGGAACTGTGCAACCTACTACGAAAACATCTAGATGCCTTTGCCTAGAGTTATAAGGAGATGAAGGGAGTGCACTCTTCAATATGTACTCATCATATATACATTAAGGAAGATTGCAAACCAGTCAATTAGCCTCAAAGGAGGATGAATCCAACACTTAAAGATATTGTTAAGGAAGAACTGTAGAAATTGCTTGATGCAGGATTCATCTATCCCATCTCTAACAGTGAATGGGTCTCTCCTTTGGTGCTAGTGCCAAAAAAAAATTGTAAGTGGAGAATCTGTGTCGACTATCGGGAATTGAACAAAGCCACTAAAAAGGACCATTTTCCTTTACCTTTCATAGATCAAGTGTTATACGGTCTGGCAGGGAAAAAGTTTTTCTCCTTCCTAGATGGGTTTAGCGGGTACAATCAGATTCAAATTAGCCCAGAAGACCAAGATAAGACCACTTTCACTTGTCCTTGGGGTACTTTTGCATACGAGGTTGTTCATTTTGGTTTGTGCAATGTTCTAGCCACTTTCCAAAGAGTAGTATTGAGTATATTTTCTGAACTAGTTCATGATACAATAGAAATACACATGGATGATTTTACTCCTTATAGTTTTGAGTTTCAGGAAGCTTTATCTAACCTAGGAAAAGTTCTAGACAAGTGTATTGATATGAACCTATCCCTTAGTTCGGAAAAATGTGAATTTTTGATGACTAAAGGGACCGTGTTAGCTCATGCAATATCTCATCAAGGACTGAAGGTGGACCCCAACAAAATTTCCATCATCGAAAGGGTCCCACCTCTTCAAAAGGTGAGAGATGTCAGAATTTTCCTAGGCTTAGCTGGATATTGCAGGAGATTCATTAAAGATTTCAGCATGCTAGCCTCTCCTTTGTTTGGCCTCTTACGCAAAGATGTAGAGTTCATATGGTCAGAAAAATGTCAAGAAGCCCTAGATACCTTGAAAAGAAAATTAGTGACTGCCCGAATTCTCAGAGGCCCAAACTGGGCCCTACCTTTCCACATTCACACACATGCCTTGAACAAAGCAATACGAGCAGCCTTAGGACAAATTGATGAAAATTAACCTTATGCCATATACTTTATAAGCAAAAACTTGTCAAAGGTAGAGTTAAACTATACAGTGACCGAGAAGGAACTCCTAGCTATCATGCATTCCTTAAACAAATTCAGACATTATATCACAAGCTATCAAACCTTTGTGCACACTGATCATGTTGAAATTAGATATTTAATGAACAAACTAGATGTAAATGCTCGCATTATTAGATGGTTGCTTTTATTGCAGTGGTTTGATCTGACCATTATTGATAAGCCTGGTAAAGAAAATATTGTTGCTGACTTTTTGTCTAGAGTAAATTTCCCTGCAGGTGAAGAAAGAATGGTGGATGACCAAATGCCAGATGAACATTTGTTTGCTATATCAGTACTCTCTCCATGGTTTGCTGATATAGCAAGCTACTTGGTTTCAACATGGTTCCCACCACATCTATCCTCAAAAGAGAAGAGCAAGATAGTAAGGAAAAGCGCCCTTTTCACCTGGATTGGAGGAGATCTCTTCAAAATTGGCCCAGATCAGATCTTGAGAAGATGTGTCAGGGAGGACGAAGTCTTTGACATCCTCTTGACTTGTCATGACGGGCCTTGTGGAGGTCATTTTGCAGCAAAAAGAATTGCCTTCAAGATATTGCAAGCAGGCTACTATTGGCCCACTCTTCATTGGGATGTGAGGAGATATACAAGCGAGTGTGATTGGTGTCAGAGGATGGGGAAACCTACTCCAAAGGATGATATGCCCATGCAACCTCAAGTGACCTTTGAGCCATTTGAGAAGTGGGGCATGGAATTTGTGGGGCTTATCAGCCCTCCTTCAAAGCAAAAACAATACATCATTGTGTGCATTGACTACCTGAAGAAATGGGAAGAGACAAAAGCAATCAAAGTAGTGACAGAGGAAAAAGTAGCAGAGTTTATTAGAGAAAACATATTTTACAAGTTCGAGTATCCGAGAGAGTTGGTCACAGATCAAGGCAGTTAGTTCACTTCCAACCTGGTTGAAGACCTGCTCACACATCATAAGATCAAGCACAGGACTTCCACCCCTTACCATCCACAAGCCAATGTGCAAGTGGAGGTCACTAACAAGGCATTGGAAGGGATCCTAACCAAAGTAGTGAGCAGTAGCAGAAAAGACTGGGCTGACAGGTTAGTTGAAGCCACTTGGGCCTACAACACGGCATGGAAGACCACCACTGGGTTCACACCCTATGAACTGGTCTATGGGAAGAAGGCTTTGTTGTCAATAGAAATTGAGTTCAACACACTAAGGATTGTAGCTCAATTGGACCTAGACCTCAACCATGCACAGAAGGAGAAATTACTTCAGCTCAATGGATTGGATGAATAAAGATTGCAAGCCCTTCTGCACACAGAGGTAGTTGAGCTTCAAAGAAAGATATGGCATGACAAAAATATCAAGGAGAAGAAATTCCAAGAGGGAGATTGGGCACTACTCTATGATTCAAGATACAAAGATTTCAAAGGCAAGTTGAGGAGTAGATGGCTGGGACCCTACACTATGGAGAAATGTAATGACAATGGTTCAGTTCTGATCAGAACCATTGATGATGAATCCATCCCCATGCTTGTAAATGGACATCGGTTGAAAGTCTACAGAAAACCCCTGTCCAAGCGAGATTTTATTGAAGGTCTGAATAAAATAGTGATGATAGTGGAGCATGTCTTAGCTTCCACTTCACCCACTCACTGAAGAAAAGAAAAAATAAAAAAATAATGACTCAAGTGAAAACCTCTATGAGGCGCTTTAGTCCCATCAATATTGGGTTGAAAACCTCTTTTGAGGCAGCGCAGTGATGTAAAAAAAAAAAGAGAAAAAAGAATAAAATCCCTGGGTGAAAACCTCCCTTGGAGGCGCCCAGGGTAGGCAATTAGGGTGAAAACCTCTTTGAGGTGCCCTAGTTGTTTTTCAAAAGAAAAAAAAACACAAAAAATAAGAGAAAAAAGAAATGAATTTTTGTTGCATTAAAGGATTGCAGGAGGACTACAGGGAGCAGAAGAAGGTGCCAAGGGGACCCTAACATTCACACCAACATCCATCTCGCCTTCTCCACACCTTCCTTCATCAAATTTGGCATTTATTTCACCCCACTGTACCTCTTTTTCAAAAACTGTGTTTTCTACAGGAGGCTCCTATAAGAATTATAGAGAGATAGAAGTGGCTACAGAAGGAATTTTGAGGGACTAAGAAGCTTCATGAAGGACCTATAATCCCTGCTACAATCTTCAAACATCCTTGCCATTATTTCCAAACCTGCATCACACCCCAAGCATCATTTTTCTTCCTGTCCAAGAAAAACACAGAAAAACAGTTTTTCAGTTTTTTAAAGAAAAAAAAAAGAGGAAAAAGTACCATCAACCTCACTTGAAGCATACCTACTACCTCTCCATCTTTATCTACACCTCTGGCATCATCCTCGAAGCTCCAAGCACAGGGAGACGTTGAAGTTTCAAGGGGAGAAGAAGCTATACGAGCTCCTGTAGGAATTCCTGTAGCAGCTGATCCCATTAAAATCCAACACTAGCAGCAAGAGAGTGCAAACATGAAGGTTGAGAAGTCACCTGAAGCTCATATCCAACCAGAGAAGAACCTGCATAGGCACACAACCAGACATCAGCAAGAAGACAGCATGCATCAAAGGAAATAAAGTCATGCAGCAGAGAGAGCTACAACACCTCATAGCAAATACATTCGGATCATAAGTAAGTAACTAAATCACTCCTCTGTTTGCATTTGTGTAATTAGAAATCATGTAAAAGCAATGAGATGGTTGAGGTTGAATGAGGGAAAGGTGGCCAACTAACTTGGCCACCTTCATCTAGTTGACTCCACTCATCCGAGATGTCACCGACACGTGCGCACAGTCAACTCTAGCACAAGATACCAAGGAAAGGTAGTGGAGGAGGTGTGAACTCCGACACAATAATGGGAGATGATTACTAGGAGAGGCCATGATGACCAAGCAGGTGGGGACCAACGATCTGAATATGGCCAACATATACCTTGCTAGCTCACCCCTCATCACCGAGAATATCCATAAAGTGTAATAAGTACTCCTCCCCAAGCATTCTCACCACCTTTTCCTTCATTCTCTCCTCGCAACTCAGCTATAGCAGTCTCCTTGTGCCCCCATAGCCTCGCAACCATCGTCCTCCATTGATCTCTCTCGTATACCTGCTTTTGGCATTTTCTATAGGAGCACCTACAGGTTTTCTACAGGAGCACCTACAGGAATTCTACAGGAGGGACAATAGGCTTCTACATGAGGGGCAGTGAGTTGTTTTGAACAGAGAAAACTCGATTTTTTGCACGATTTTCAGTCTGAAGAGGTAGGGTTCATGCATGCTCCCTATTGAATATCAATAGATGAAAGAAGTGGGTTCAATTTGAGGAGGAAATAAAGTCTTTAGGAGAGGAGAAATTACATAAAAAAGAATATTTAAAAAAGCATAGTCTCCTTTGTCTCTCTATTTTTCTCAAAATTCTCTGTCTCCATCTCTGTATTTGGTTTTTTTCAAAAGAGTATAGACAATATGACAGGAGGGTTTATGAGAAAGGAGCCCACCATCTCCACTAGGCTCCATGCACATCCACAAGTGGTGGACATCTTCACAAGGGTAAATTGGATGAATTTCTTTGAGAAATTCCAAGGGTTTGATGAGGAAATTGCCCAAGAATTTGCTCTCTCTCTAGTACCCCACAAAAGAACTTGTTCCACTGTTTCCTTTAGAGGTCTTTCCATGGAGATAACCCATGAATTTATCAATAGGGTCACTACCATTCCTCTTGGGCTACCTTAGAGTAAGGATGAGAAACCAATTAGCTAGGCTACTAAGAAAAACTTTTTCCAAAACAATGAAATCCCTGTAGAAGATAAAAATTGCATTAGAAGGGCTAGCATACCATATCCCTGGGATGAGGTTAGCTACCAAATAGTCAAATACATTTCTTGTGAGGGGAGGTACAACATTTTCTATGGTTATCACTTTAGAATCCTCCATAAATTAAGGTATGGCACGGACACTCCAGCACCTCAGAAGCTCAGTATCCCCTACTTCCTCTTGCAGTCCCTCATTGACTCCAACACCAAGGTGCAAGCAGGAACTTTAGAGCAGCTATCTCACCATGGATTAATCAAAATCCTAGTAGAGGAAGCCCTCCATACCTTTACACTCCCTATATCATGGGAAGTTTTCTGAAACATGACAGCTGAGGATGACATAAAGGCCTTAACGTACGATGTCAGTCCTCTTGGCAATGAGGAGGAAGAACAGCAAGGGGGAGAATGTGAAGCCACTGGTGACATAGAAGAACAAGGAAGGAAGGAGGAGGGAACTGAAATAGAGGAGGAGAAAGCTGAAGAAACAGAATAGGAAGAGACAGAAAAAGAGATAGAAAAAGGAGAAAAAGAGGCAGAGAAGGCAGAACAAGGAGAAGAGTCCCCTGAGACTCTGGAAAGGGAGACTGCAACTACCCTTACTGCCCTCAGTACACCAATCAAGCCAAAGCAAAAGAGGAAAAGATAGACCTCCATGTATTTCAGGGATAGGAAGAGCACAATAATCAAAACAGGAAAACTGCAACCCTCTTCAAAAGTGCCAATTACCATTGAAGATTCACCCTCCGCTAAGGTGAAAGAATCCCCTTCCAAGACACCTATAACATATGAAAGGGGGACTCCTAGATCTTCCAAATGGAAGGAAAGGGTAGTACTACAAGACCCAAAAACAGTCCTACAGGATGCTCAAGCAGTTCTACAGGAGACATTGTCAAAACTACAGGAGACCCAAAATCTTGAGAAAAGGATAAAAGGATAGCCATAGGTAAAGGAGGAAGCAACAGAGCTATAAGAACCTGATCCCCAGCCTAGTCTTGCCTCCTATTACAATCTACTTGAGGGAGGAAGGATAATCCCAAAAAAATTTGCAATACCACTATTCTTCGAATTGGAGAAAGAAAGAGTAAGAACATATAGGTGGATGCAAACAACCAAATCCAAAGGAGTTGAGGATGTTGGCCATATGGAAAACAAACTCAGAGAAATGGGTAGAGAATTAAGCACTATCAGAGATAGGGCAGCAATTACAAGAAGCCACCTTGAAACAGAAAATGAATTTCCAAGGAGGCAGCTGCAAGTGAAAGAGACTCCGTTGGCATGCATGGCCATGTTATCCATGGAGGCATTGCAATGCAAAACACCAACCAAATCCTATGGCCCCTATCTCAAGGACCAATGGTTACAATTCTAGATAAACACTTTGGCACAAAGAGGCACCATACCTTTCCAAGACTACTGGTAGTTCATGGAGTTGTGTGACCAAAGCACCTCAGAGGATAAGGCAAAGATGGTAGAATTCTACTTACACAACATGGCCCTTGCAGACATGAATGTGTGGGATCCCAATGCCGAGCTAGGGGACCTGCAATTAATGGCCATGGCCTCGTGGATGAACCATGAAGAATTGAGGGCAACAGAAATAAAAATATTGATGATAAAGGAGCAGAATGAGCCAATAATGATAAGAGCTGAGCCATCTCATCAGCACACACAACCTGCTTTCCAATGACCCTCATATTACCCCCAGATATCTCACTAATCAGGCACAAGCCATTGCACACTTTGAGGACATGCAAAGGCTACTGGGGGATGATTGGATGCATGCATGCATGAGGAGATGGAACACCTTATCACACAGTTTGCAGATTAGGGAATATCATTCCCCCATGAGGCTGAAGGAGGCATTGAAAAGAGTGCTAATGTAAGTACTCCATGCAGAGGCTGAAGGTCAACTAGATTGGCCTCAAACTGACTCCCCCACTATTGTTAGGCATGCTGGAAGGCAAAGGGAAGAAGAAGAGGAATAATAGTGGAAGGATATAGACAAGAAGGTAGGATTCTATGGCAAAGAAGAGCAGACCACATCAGAAGCCTGCGATGATAGGGAGGCCACCAGGGCCATAAAAGATGAGGAGATTGACTAAGTTGCTCAGAGGATGAGCAACTCTTTCAGTAGGGTGTGATGATGAGCCTCATAAATGGGTAATTATATGTGCTCATTTTACCTCCTAACCTAGGCAAACCAACCATTCTCTTAGCTTATTATATGATTTTCTGATTATATTTATTCTTATAGAGTGAGTTGAGTTAGTTATTGTGCCATGTGGTCTAACATGTATTTAATGCAAATTATTGATGATTTTCGAAGTCAAAGTCAAGGATCCAGTGGACAAATGGCAGCAATAACTTGAAGTGGACAGAGGAGAGGACTTATAGGAGGGAATCCCCCTTATTTATTACTCCTCACTTCGAATCCCCTTCATTCATCTTGGAGTACAAGCAACCGAATCATGCACTAGAAGGTAGCCGAGCAAGTGGAGGATGATTGATGATTATCTCGAGTTTTGAAAGCCAAGCCTCCCTGATTTTAAGGAAGTTGTTGGCAACTTCATTTGCATAAGTAGAGGGGCCTAGGGCCTCACTAGGTTTGGATTTTTGTTGGATTTTTTCTTATGTAAACTCTGCTCAATTTCGAGCTTATTATTTTTTTATGACAGTTTCATGTAATCTTGCTATTGTTTTGAAAATAAAGATGGAATCCTTTTTGAGCTAGCACTAAGTTAACTCAGAGGGTTGAAGCTCTTGGGTTAGGGCCTAATCCAAGCAGCCAAGCTCCTCTTTACTTTTATTTGTATGCTTTGTTTCAGTTTGTAGATTAGTTTGCTGTTAGATGTATTTCTTTTATGGTTAAGAATAGGATGTTTTTGGTGATTTAGTAGTTTGCTTCCATTTGTGCTTTCTGTAGCAGGTTAAACAGCGATCAACAAAGATTTGAAAGGCTAGAAATAGTGCCTTGGCCTCTCTTCCTCCCTTTGGGACCATGATTTGAGGCAAAGACCCTCTTGCTGCCCCAAAAACACAGATTTTCCTCCTTCATAGGACCTCTAGTGTTTGCAGCTTTTTAGTGGGTTAATAGTCTAGCTTTGCTTTGCTTTAGATATTCTTCATCATGTTCATTTCTTGATTTCCAATAGTCTTCTTTCATGCTTTATTTTCCTACAATATTTCTCAGCATTTCCTTTCATAGATCATAGTTTAGACCCTTTTTATGCAAAAATATGTTTTTTCCTAAATGCATTCATTTCACTTGTTGCTTGATTTCCTTGGTTGACTATTAGTTCTTATGCAGCAGATCTCTTCTAGCTGTAGGCTATCTAATCAACAATCACACCCTCCATCTGATCCATGCCATATTGGTCTCCCGAACCTCACCTCAATTCTGCCTTAGTTTCCTGCATTTTTCCTAGAACTTCTTCCTCTCTCCTTGAGCAAATCCAATCATCTTTCTCTCTCCTGGTGGTTCATGGTAGACCATAGGAGCCCTAACACCTCATTCCAACCTTCATCTACCTTTTTCACCCACTCTCACATCCTCAAAACAATGAAAACTACTCTCGGCCTCCTCCTATAGGCCTCTTGTAGTTTCCCTGTTTTGCTCCTGTAGATTTCCTGTGTCCTCCTGTAGATTTTCCTGTAGGATTTCTTTTGAAGGATGAGTATCGGAAAAGCCTCCAGAAGGCCACCAGAGACCTCCTAGGACCCATCCACACCATCCTACATCCTCTCAAGTCCCAAAACCACCCTTCAATGCCACCTATTCGCTGCCACACTCACACACAATAAATTACATGCATGTCAAATTCACATAAAAATCCAAAAATATGTTTTTTTGCTTATTTACTTCCGGAAATAGCATAGTTAGATGTTGTTTACTTCCTTGAGTAGGTAATGGCATTCCTTTCATGGTTTTCATAGTGCTTTCTGCAAAAGTAGAATTAGCTGGTTAATTAGGGTTTACTAAGTTTGCTTTACATTTCAGTCTTTCTCCTTTCTGTAGTTAGAATAGCATCTGTAGAGTAATCTTTCTTTCCTTTCATCACATATAGAGCTTCTTCTGGAATCCATAGAAGTTGGCTTGAGCTCCTAGTGATCTTGCGCCGGCTGACCAAGTGACAACCTACAGTGAGAACTAATACTTGTGCATACAACACCGACGCTTCCAAATTTGTTACGAACTACAGGGTTGATAAGAGTAAATTAGGCAGCCCAAGAGTTGCAACATTATTGTTGCAATACTGGTGCTCACCACTTTTTGGCACCATTGTCAGGGAAGCGTCAGAGTATTATGTGATTACTGCTTTCTTATATTTCCTATTGCAACATTCTGTTAATAGCTTATTTCAGCAAAAGTAGACTAGTCATTCCTTTTCCTTCAGTTCTGCATTTCCTTGCTTTCCTCTTCAATTCTGCAAATTTCTATTTAGCAAGTTCATTTCAGCTAGTTGTAATTTGTTTTGTTCAATCAATTTTAGCTTCTGCAGGTACTATCAGTGTGGGGAAAAAGAAAGAAAAACCAACCAAAAAGATTTCCTTTCATGCCTCGTAGGAATAGAGACAACTCAAGAAAAGTTTTGCCCAACACCCCCACTACTTCACATAGCCAACCTTCTCTCTTCTTCGGTGGCTGTGATCAAGAAGATCCCTTAGGTAAATAGCCAGACATATTTGAAGAACCTATAGGGTAAGAAGAAGAAGAAGACATTCCTTTGAAGGCAATGGTTGAAAATAGACATGCTAGGGGTAATGGAGAGAGAATTGAGGGTACCTTTCCCATTCGAGAGACCAATGGGGACACCAAAATGAAGAATATAAGCCCTTCCACCCTACCTCATTTCCATGGTCTGACTATAGAAGATACTGACTCCTTGTTTGAGTTTGCTATCATCTGTCGAAGTTATGACTATGCAGAAGATGAGCAAAAGTTGAAACTATTCCCTTCTACTCTCAAGGATGCAGCACCGCACTAGTTCATGGGATTACTTGGCAATAGCATCACAACTTGGGCTCAGATGCAGCAAGCCTTTAACAACAAGTATCGAGACTATTGTAGGTCAAAAGAAACTAAAGAAGAAATCTTCCGAATGACCATAGGGAATGATGAGTCCCTGGAAGACAATGAGGAGAGGTTCCATATCAGTTACAAAAGGGCCAGGTGTACACTTGATCTTGAGTCTCTGAATTTGGTCTTGCTCAGGGGAATTCAGGAAGATCTTTTAGACACCCTCCATCTACTGGCTGGGGGAGACATCTACCAACTACCCTATGAGGACATAAAGATTGTTTTTAGAAACCATTCTAGAGTAGCCAGAAAGAGAGGTAGGGGGAGTCAACCCATAGTTGGTACCTCTTCCTCCAACTCATGAATTAAAGGAGAAATTGGAAACATGCTGAAAGATTTCAAGAGTGAGATGTTGCAGAATCTTGCCATTTAAATGGACACCTTACATATCAAAAGAAAACAAGAGGAACCAGAGAGGGCTTTGGCCATTTTTTGCCCTAGATGCACCAGGAGGCATCCTGGGAATGAATGCCCATTGAACTCTATAGAGGTTTGTTTAGTCTGTGAAGAAAATCATTCTACAGATAAGTGCCCTTCCTTGCCTAGACTTAAAGCTGTATATCAAGGGGCTGAGGGAGTCACTGAACAACTCTATTACATAAACCAAAGAAGGCCACATGGACTTAGACCATACCAGCAGCGGATACAAGGGAAATCTTAGGAATACTACAACCCCAACCAAGTGCCCTCTATACCTTCTTGGGGTCCCCCTACTCATCCTTCTAGGTCCATGCCTCCTCCTTGGTCCTTCACCTCTCAATATCATGCCCAACCAGCCACCCATTCATTTCAATCCTATGCTCAGCCACAACCTCACTGGAATGCATCTCATCAGGGGTGGAGGCCCCAATACAACCCTCTTCCCGCTCCTTTGCCTCCACCACCTTCCCAACCACAACTGTTACCTTCTGCTCCACCAAAGCAACCCCAAATGCCTGCCCAACCAAATCCGAACCCGAACAACAAACAAGCTCAAGAAGTGTATAGTGGGGAACCATCATGCCCAACTTATGCTATGGAGATTCAAGAAATTAACTTGAGATCTGGAAAGTCCTCCCAGATATCTAGCCTCCACCCAGGGAGGTTGAGGAAGATAAATAGGAAAGTGAACCCAAAGAAAATCCACCCTTTCCTGAGAGACAATCTGTGACCATCCAGCCTACCCTAGAAGAGACTGAACTCCTGGGAGAATTGAAACATTTATGTGTAAATATACCACTTCCTCAAGCCATAAAAGATCTGCCTATCTACAATAGGTTGATCAAAGAGAAGTGATTTAGGCATCCAGGAACGTGCAAGAGAGATGCCCCAACCATCAATGTCATAGGACAACTGTCCGACCCGATGTTGGGGCAGGTAATCTGTCCAAAATATTTCGACCCTCAAAGCCCAGTAGTTAATGTCCACATCAATGGAACAATGATCCCACATACCTTGATTGATCTAGGAGCTGCCATTAATGTGATGACAAAGGACACAATGCTCAAACTTAACCTCTAGGGCTCCTTGAGGAAGACCACGATAGTGCTACAGCTAGCAAACCACTCCACAGTGACCCCTGAGGGGATTGTGAAAGATTTGATGGTCTCCATTGATTCTTAGGAGTACCCTGCTAATTTCTTAGTTCTCTAGCCAAAGGAAAAGCTCACTGGATATCCTCTCATTCTGGGAAGAACCTGGTTAGCTACAACCGATGCATACATCAGCTGTCGAGCTGGGAACATGACCATAAATAATGGCCACATGTCCAAGTAGCTAATCCTATATCCTCCTGCCCAACCCCTGCTAGAACATGATCTACCTCTCTGGTTGGAGGAGGAAGATGAGGATGGAGTTTATTCTGCACCACTTTGTGCATTAGAAATCACCATTGAGGGGAAACAACAAGATGATGATGATATGATTGAAAATTTGATTCAGAATCCACCTCCCAGTGTATCACCATTAGAGGACATAGTAAGAGAAACCCAAAACAACCCCTCAACTGATCTCTATGTGGCCGACTCCACTTCTCTCCATGTCAAAAATATAGAGTTTGGCCTAGAAAGAAGATTGAAAATCAATCCACCCCTATCTACTTCCTAGGAGAATGAACTGTGCAGCCTACTGAGAAAACATCTAGATGCCTTCGCCTAGAGTTATAAGGAGATGAAGGGAGTGCACCCTTCAGTATATACTCATAATATATAAATCAAGGAGGATTGCAAACCAATCAGGCAACCTCAAAGGAGGATGAATCCAGCACTTAAAGATATTGTTAAGGAAGAACTGCAGAAATTGCTTGATGCAGGATTCATCTATCCCATCTCTGACAGTGAATGGGTCTCTCCTTTGGTACTAGTGCCAAAGAAAAATGGTAAGTGGAGAATCTATGTCGAATATCCGGAATTGAACAAAGCCACTAAAAAGGACCATTTTCCTTTACCTTTCATAGATCGGTCTGGCAGGGAAAAAGTTTTTCTCCTTCCTATATGGGTTTAGTGGGTACAATCAGATTCAAATCATCCCAGAAGACCAAGGTAAGACCACTTTCACTTGTCCTTGGGGTACTTTTGCATACTGGGTCCTTATTTTTGGTTTGTGCAATGCTCCAGCCACTTTCCAAAGACCGGTATTGAGTATATTTTCTGAACTAGTTCACGATGCGGTAGAAATATACATGGATTATTTTACTCTTTATGGTTCTGACTTTCGGGAAGATTTATCTAACCTAGGAAAATTTCTAGACAAGCGTATTGATATGAACCTATCCCTTAGTTCGGAAAAATGTGAATTTTTTATGACTGAAGGGATCGTGTTAGGTTATGTAATATCTCATCAAGGGCTGAAGGTGGACCCCAACAAAATTGCCATCATCCAAACGGTACCACCTCCTCAAAAGGTGAGAGATGTCATAAGTTTCCTAGGCTTAGTTGAATATTACAGGAGATTCATTAAAGATTTCATCATGCTAGCCTCTCCTTTGTTTGACCTCTTAGGCAAAGATGTTGAGCTCATATGGTTAGAAAATTGTCAAGAAGCCCTAGATACCTTGAAAATCAAATTAATGACTGCCCCAATTCTCAGAGGCCCAAACTGGGCCCTACCTTTCCACATTCACACAGATGCCTCGAACAAAGCAATAGGAGCAACCTTAGGACAAATTGATGAAAAGTTACCTTATGCCATATACTTTATAAGCAAAAACTTGTCAAAGGCAGAGTTAAACTATATAGTGACCGAGAAGGAACTCCTAACTGTCGAGCATTCCTTAAACAAATTCAGACATGATATCACAGGCTATCAAACCTTTGTGCACACTGATCATGTTGCAATTAGATATTTAATGAACAAAACAGATGTAAATGCTCGCATTATTAGATGGTTGCTTTTATTGCAGCAATTTGATCTGATCATTATTGATAAGCGTGGTAAAGAAAATGTTGTTGCTGACTTTTTGTCTAGAGTAAATTTGCTTGCAGGTGAAGAAGGAATGGTGGGTGACCAAATGCCAGATGAACATCTATTTGCTATATCAGTACTCTCTCCATGATTTGTTGATATAGCAAACTACTTGGTTTCAAAACAGTTCCCACCACACCTATCCTTAAAAGAGAATAGCAAGATAGTAAGGAAAAACACCCCTTTCACCTGGATTGGAGGAGATCTCTTCAAACTTGGCCCAGATCAGATCTTAAGAAGATGTGTCAGGGAGGAGGAAGTCTTTGCATCCTCCTGACCTATCATGACGAGCCTTGTGGAGGTCATTTTGTAGCAAAAAGAACTTCCTTCAAGATATTGCAAGCAGGCTACTACCGGCCCACTCTTCATTGGGATGTGAGGAGATATACAAGCCAGTGTGATCAGTGTCAGAGGAAGGGGAAACTTACTCCAAGGATGAGATGCCCATGCAACCTCAAGTAACCTTTGAGCCATTTGAGAAGTGGGGCAAGGACTTTGTGGGGCCTATCAGCCCTCCTTCAAAGCAGAAAGAATACATCACTGGGTGCACCGAATACTTGACAAAATGGGCAGAGATAAAAGCAATCAAAGTAGTGACAGAGGAAAAAGTAGATGAGTTTTTAGGGAAAACATATTTTACAAGTTCAGGTATCCGAGAGAGTTGGTCACAGATCAAGGCAGTCAGTTCACTTCCAACCTGATTAAAGACCTGCTTACACATCGTAAGATCAAGCATAGGACTTCCACCCCTTACCATCCACAAGCCAATGGGCAAGTGGAGTTCACTAATAGGGCATTGTAAGGGATACTGACCAAAGTAGCGACCAACAACAGAAAAGACTGGGCTAACAGATTAATTGAGGCCACTTGGGCCTACAACACCACATGGAAGACCACCACTGGGTTCACACCCTATGAACTAGTCTATGGGAAGAAGGTTTTGTTGTCAATATAATTTGAGTTTAATACACTAAGGATGACAGCTCAGTTGGACCTAGACCTCAACCATGCACAGAAGGAGAGATTACTTTAGCTCAATGGATTGGATGAATACAGATTGCAAGCCCTTCTCCACATAGAGGTAGTTCAGCTTCAGAGAAAGAAATGGCATGACAAAAATATCAAGGAGAAGCAATTACAAGAGGGAGATTGGGCACTACTGTATGACTCATGATACAAAGATTTCAAAGGCAAGCTGAGGACCAGATGGCTGGGACCCTACACTATGGAGAAATTTAATAACAATGGTTTAGTTCTGATGAGAACCATTGATGATGAAGCCATCCCCATGCTCGTAAGTGGACATCGGTTGAAATTCTACAAGAAACCCCTCTCCAAGCGAGATTTTATTGAAGGTTCGAATAAAACAGTGATGGTAGTGGAGCATGTCTTAGCTTCCACTTCACCCACTCACTGAAGAACAGAAAAAATAAAAAAATAATAAGGACTCGAGTGAAAACCTCCATGAGGCGTTTAAGTCCCATCAATATTGGGTTGAAAACCTCTTCTGAGGCAGCCCAATGATGTAAAAAAAAAGAGAAAAAAGAATAAGATCCCTGGGTGGAAACCTCCCTTGGAGGTGCCCAGAGCAGGAAATTAGGGTGAAAACCTCTCTGAGGCGCCCTAGTTGTTTTTCCAAAAAAAAAAAACACAAAAAAAGAGAAAAAAGTAATGATTTTTTGTTGCATTACAGGTTTGCAGGAGGACTATAGGGACCAAAAGAAGGTGCCAAGGGGACCCTGACATTCACACCAGCATCCATCTCATCTTCTCCACACCTTCCTCCATCATATTTGGCATTTCTTTCACCCCACTGTACCTCTTTTTCAAAAATTGTGTTTTCTACAAGAGGCTCTGTGTTTTCTATAGGAGGCTCCTGTAGGAATTACAGAGAGTCAGAAGGGGCTACAAAAGGCCGTTTGAGGGACAAAGAAGCTTCATGAAGGACCTATAATCCCTCCTAAAATCTTCAAACCTCCTTGCCATCATTTCCAAACCTGCATCACACCCCAAGCATCATTTTTCTTCATGTCCAAGAAAAACACAGAAAAACAGTTTTTTAGTTTTTTAAAGAAAAACAAAAAAAAAAGAGGAAAAAGCACCATCAACCTCACCTGAAGCCTACCTACTACCTCTCCATCTTTATTTACACCTCTTGCATCATCCTCGAAGCTCCAAGCATAGGGAGAAGCCAAATTTTCAAGGGGACAAGCAACTACATGAGCTCCTGTAGGAATTCCTGTAGCAGCTGATCCCATTAAAATCCAGCAGCAACAGCAAGAGAGTGCAAACATGAAGGTTGAGAAGGCACCTGAAGCTCAGATCCAACTAGAGAAGAACCTGCACAAGCACTAAGCCACACATTAGCAAGTATATGACATGCGTCAAAGGAAATAAAGGCATGCAACAGAGAGAGCCACAACACCTCACAACAAATACATTCGGATCACAGGTAAGTAACTAAATCACTCCTTTATTTGCATTTGTGCAATTACAAATCATGAAAAAGCAACGAGATGGTTGAGGTTGAACGAGGGAAAGGTGTCAAGTTAACTTGGCCATCTTTATCTAGTTAACTCCACTCATCCGAGATGTCACCCACACGTGCACATAGTCAACTCCAGCACAAGATGCCAAGGATAGGTAGTGGAGGCAGGTAGTGGAGGAGGTGTGAACTTCGACACAATAATGGGAGATGATTACGAGGAGAGGCCATTACTCTAATCATTTTCTGACTAGTGATCGAGCTCAAACAAACTGTGATTCTGAGAAAGAACAGGTCAAAATTCTTCTTTTGCAGTTCTTCTCACTGAAAATGGGACTCTAGCTCCAGGAATTCAAATTTTCTTTTCACATTTTGCAAATATCTTTTCATGTCAAAGAGCGTGTCCTTGCTGACTTTGACACTGTTATGAACACTGGATGACATTAAACTACATAATAACAACAACAAATCATCGACTTTGGCCATTTTCTTCAGCAATCAATTTTGAAAAAGGGGTTTTAGCTACCACAAAAAATGTACCCAATACAAATAAATTTACGATAACTGGGTGTTGGGTTCAATCGATCATGCACCCATCTACAACATAACTTTAACTTCGAATCTTTAATTCAAACTTTGCCTTTTCAACTTTAACAAATTTTGTGGTAAAAAAACAAAAGAAAAAATTATTCAAAAATTATTTGTCAAGTTCGACTTTCACTTTACAACTTCAAAATTTTTTGTGATAAAGCACAAAAAAATTCTAAAATTACCTTATCAAAAATTTGAACGTGTGACCTTCAATCCACCAAATAACTATATAAATTTCACAACCATAACACCTTCTCTAAAACTTCAATTTCAAACCCAAATATCCATATCGCAAATATTCACCACATATCCCAAATATCCATAAACTTCATATCGGAAAAATAACTATGCATAATAACTCTTATGTTTTTCATTCTTCAAATTTTCAAATTTATTTGAATTTTCTTAAGCTCTCGGTCAGCATGTATTTGTGAGAAAGATTGGTCAGCATGTATTTGTGAGAAAGATGAAGACGTGCCTTAAATCCTCCACACCATGAAATATTTGAAACATAAATCTCATGTTTATAACAGATCCAACAAAGCATGTGCATGCTTATTCCAATGAATATTTTTTCTAGTTAAAAATTATACCTCTTATGCTCTCAAGAAATTGGAAGCCTGTGACTTTGGCATTACGGACTTCAATGCACTTCTAGAAGGAATTCATACTCTAAAAACAACATTTCTTAGTCTTTATCACAGTGGTAGATCTTCCTTTTTGATGTTATTGTTCTTATATGCCACAGAAGATGTTAAAAATGAACTCCGAGACGCTTCACTACCGGTCAACGAATTTCATCAAGGCTTCTCCAAAGTTTTGTACTCTCAATTGTTTAAAGCACTGCAAACTTTTATTGATAAGTCAGTGATGTTGATCATTCACTCTCTATTTTTGCAGTTACCATCCTTGAAAATGTTTGACAAATCCACCATTTATTGGTTCTTCTATGATAACATTGGTCTCTTTACATAAATATTACGGTGTTTCTATTATATATCTATGAGAGAAGTTCTCGCTCGGAAAGTCATGTTCTTCCTTGCTTTCTTCAACACCAACTAGATCTATGCTCCCACACCAACATTATTAGAAGTCCAGGTAGTAATATCAATCAAAGTATGAAAACTCTATGATTTGCTATAGTGTGATTAATAACGAAAGAAATTTCCTCCTGGGAGACGTCGAGGCAACAACCCCCTTCAAATGTTAAATATTTCAAATATTTAAATATATCTATAGGTACCTCTTACAAGCAGCATAACATAGTCTTTCACAAGCGCAACATGATGGAGGTCTTTTAACAAGCTTTATGTTATCCCAGTAGACACACTACGAACCTCTGGTACATAAAATCCAATGTTGATGGTCTCACCACGTTCGCTAGGCTCCAACACTCTTGGTGGGTTAGAGGATCTCCGTTAGGTTCATAACTAATCCACCATCTGTTTATCTCAGTTATAGCAGTGCACATAACCATCATTCTCAGTCACATCGTCCTAAAAAAAACAGATACTGATTTACTTGCCAAACGATCTGATTCACTTGCCAGAAGATCTTTTGCATTGATGTGGAACTTAGGTAAAATTCTTCTCTTAGGTAAAGTTCTCCTCTTGCCCAATGCTTTGGATGGCCATAAAACTAATGGTTCACATTCAATAGAGTAGATCAACCATGCTCTGATACCACTATAAAACAAATGCAACTGGAAACCAAATCAAATGTATATTAATTGATCTCAAACAATGATGTACAATATGTACATATTAATACATATAGGAAACAGTTGAATTAATTCCGGGAGTTATTTGACTCCAATAACTACCCAAATTTACCCAAGTTTAGTCCCGAGGATTAGCTATCTAACAATTGTCAAATTAGTTCTAGAAGAACTGAGATTTTCTCCAAATTGGCCCAACAATTCACTGAAATCTCGCGAGTGAAACTAATTGGGGGCGTTGGGAGAAAAACTCGTGTTTCAGATTCATGAAATTCACCCTCAATCGGCTGAGAACAAAGGCTGAAAATCAGGTGGTGTTTTTCAATTAGTTTTCTAGTTCATTTGTTAAAAAAAAAAAATTACATGTTTGGGAACAAATCCCACATACAGTGCATGGAATAACTCAAAGTTATTTTTAAAAGTTGGTGGTTAGGCTTTAGATTAAGTAACATTGTGGTAACTATTGAGCTTGTGACACAGAAATGGTGATATATTTGTTGGCTTAATGGCTTGGTTGATAAATTACAATGTAAATTAAATACAATATAATACACTTTTAAAACTAGCATTTGCACCAAATGTTGCAAAGGTAACGCCGTAAGGCATAAATCGAGAAATAATCTAAATAAGATATAGAGATGTGGCATAAATTAAGAAACCATCTAAATAAGATGGAAAGATGTGCCATAAATTGAGAAACCATATAAATAAGATGGAGAGATGTAGCAAAAATGAAATTCTAATGTTTATAAATTGAATTTGATTTAGGGTGTGTAAGACTATGTTTTTTTATTGATTATTGAATTAATATTTCATATGAATCTCATAAACTTCAACCAAGCCATAGCTCTGATCAACTTCTTTATAAGAGGGCATCAGATGAAGCCAATGTGAGAGTGAGTAAGTCTCATGTGGTTCAGAAGAGAGCACTAAAGAAATGTAAGAGTGAGAAGTTGTCAACCGATGAGCTTGAGTAGGACACAATTGAGGCTGCTCAGAAGAGGGATCAAGGAGGCTATTCAGAAGAGGGATCAAGGCCGACAGTATGAACTTGAAGCTGTGTAGAGACAACATGCTTTTGATGCAATTTCCTTGCAATCTGCACATCAAGAGCTTCAATGGGTCAAGAAAAACATCTCCATTGCAATGGATTGTAAGGACATCACAACTAAACAGGGCATGGACACAATCAATGCTTCAAAGGCCAATGCCAAAAAAGCAGAGGAATTGTCTGCAGAGATATTTTCTGAAAAAGGCTCTCGATTCGGCATATGCATCACGTTCAATGGTTGAGGATGAAGAGGAAGCTAGTGCTGTAAAATGGGAATCTAAAGCCAAATAAGCATTTGCAATGGCAAGGCTAATGAAGAGGTTCACTTGTTGAAGAAAGAATTGACCAATGTCAAGGATATTGAGTTGAAGTTGTCTAATGCACCAAAGTTGAGATTAACATATTGCCCTATATTGAAATGGGGGTGAAGGATCAAACAACAAGGCGGAAGCTATGGCACTAACAGGGCTTCTTCAAATTAGTATCTTCTTAAATATTGAGTCCTTACAGATCTATGGCGATTCCAAAATCATTATGGATCATGTTAATGCCAAGCTTTCCATAGAAAATCACTATCTGTCTGGATGGATGAATAGAATAGAATCCCTATGGTCATCAAAAAAGGATTTTGCAATAAAACATGTGAACAGGTCCCAACATACACAGGCAGATGAACTATAAAAAAAATGACTTCAATCACAAGTTGGTAAATGGGAATGACAATTGCAGTGGGGGAACTAAGGTACCATATTCAGGATTTCGATCTTCTGGGTACATAACTCTCTCTTCCACCACATATTTTTCTTTCATATTATAATGAATGATCAAACAATATTATAATCTATGGAAAAGTTTCATATAACAAAGATTAAAAAACATTAACACAATTTTTGACCACCATTTTTTTTATTATATATTATTGTTTTATATTTAAGAAATAATTAAAGAATAATTGTTTTATATTTTAGGGAATGATAAAAAAATATAATCTATGAAAATGTTTAATATAACAATGATTCATTTTTTTTAATTATTGTTTATTGTGGAGCATAATTTCAAGCCACCATCCTTTTACTATAAAATAAAATTTATGGCAAACTGTAAACAAGTAGTACAAATTAATGTGATCAACTCCAACCTTAAAAACATTTTGTGTAACCTAAAAATGCACCGGCCTTATATTTTCATTTGTTCCAACCCGCCACAACAACTGTGATTGATTTCATAATCATGTTCACCGTAAATTTTATTGTTGTACAATCCGTTGAAATGGTGTATAAATCCGAGAGATCTAAGATGAAGGTTTTCATATCCCATATGTGAAGGAAAAATGCAGCAAATTGGTTTCATCGAGTTTACTTTTGAGGCTCAAAAGAAAATTTTCTGGTTGAGGCTCAATCAATTTTCCCTTGATTGTATTCTAACCCTACCGTGCCGCACCATTGTAAAATCAATTTATATGTAAAAATCAAATTAATCAAATATCAATCTATTTGTGAAAACCAAATCAATCAAATATAAATCAAATTGTGAAACTCATCCTCTTTACTGCTTCTTTGCCCTTTGTTATTAATTATCAAATTTTGATATTTATATTCATATTATTATTAATGCAATTATAAGTATTAATAAACTTAAATTTAATATTAATTTAAATGAAATACAAATAAATCAAGTTTCTAATAAATATTAAATATACTATCTGTCTATCTATCTATCTATCTAATCTATAATATATATATATATATATATATCACTATAATATATATATATATATATATATATATATATATATATATATATATATATTTGGAATTTTTGTTATTAATTATTAAATTTTGATATTTATATTCATATCATTATTAATAAACCGATATAGATATGTGTTCTCTTGTGGTAAAGGGGCTGTCAGGCTATTCATGTATTTGACTTATTGCTTTTTCTGATCACCCTCAATCCCCACCTCCAAAGCTTGTTGGAAAGAATCTTGCCAGATGAACAAACTCGACCATTGGAAAAATTTGCAAATTTGGAGATATACTTGAAATATTATTATAAATTTTCTATTACATATCCTCTTACAACTCATGCTGACATCGAAGTTCTCAAACTCTTCTGAAGCTTTTTTCATGCATTTTCTAAAGTTTTCAAACATTTTTCAAGCATTCATAGACAATGCAACGTCCAATTAAATTAATTTAATGAGTGATACATTATCTATGCCTATCTCTGTCGGAATTCAATTAAAAAATAGATAGAAAATAGTAATAACATAGCTCAATTAAACAAATATATGGGAAAAAAGCACAATGACCAGAAAATCCTTATAATTAAGATTTCCTAATTATGAATTTGGTCCAATCTAAATTTTTTCCAATTTACCTTGCTTCTTCTGAAATCCTTCCCAGTCCTTTCTGGCTGTTATTGCTAACAAGTTGACAACTGACCAAAGGTAATGAGGAAATGGGATGTTGCCCCATTTGGATTTCACTCTGATCACCCTCAATCCCCACCTGCAAAACTTATCGAAAAGAATCTTGCCTGATGAACAAACTTGGCCACTGGAGAAATTTGTAAATTTGGAAATATACTAGAAATATTATTATAACTCTTCTATTACATATCCTATTATAAAACTCATTCTCACATCGAAGTTCTCAAACTCTTTTGAAACTTTTTTCATGCATTTTTTAAAGTTTTCAAGCATTCATAGACAAGGCAACCTCAAAATAGATGCAACTATAGTTGCATCTATAGTTCCAAAAAGAAAGATATATTTCAGTGATTTTGCTGGAGTACTAGAATCTCCGAGATCATGAACAACTGATATGTCTGATTCCCCCCTCCCTACTACTCTTTTCCACTAGAGACATGACATATTCATTATGTCTGAATTCAAATTCATTTTGGCTCTCAAAATTTAGTGTCTTGGACTGACTGGCCATTGCAGGAATATAGTAATCACCTCCACCTAATGATGTGCTCAATTCCTCTGGATCTTGAATGAAAAGGCTCTCAAAAGACACTACTTCTGTGTTAGGTTCAAAACTCTGTATTTCACTGTTAGTATCTGTTTCAGATGAAGAGAAAACAAAGTCATGTGAACCACTATTACCAAAATGAGACTCAAATTCATGAGATACATCTACACCAAAGTCCATAATTGATACCAATTCAAGAATACTGTTCTCAGAACTATTAACATTTTTTTCTGCATCTACTGGTAAGTTTTCTATATCATGTACACTGTCTAGAATGACAGATTCAAGAACTTGGGTATTCTCTGCATCAACTGAGACTTCCATCACCTGCTGGTATTCTGCAGCAACTTTTTGTTCTTTACCATATATTATATCAAATCCTTATGTTCCAGCATCGATTTCTTCTAACCAGAGACTTCTTTTGGTTACGAAGTCAGTTTGAACTTCTTACAGGTGTCACTTTCATATGCTCTTCACTTGAACCCTGCATTGTAGACAAACAACTCATAAATAGGTATCTCTGAAACCAAATTTTGGAGATACACAATCAGACAAGTATGAAATTGGATCACTATCTATAACTCATTCAAATATTTCCTACATGCTGGTTTGTTTTTACATATTTATGGAATGAATTGACGACTTCCCAGAAGAAAATTTTCAAGGGAAGAATAGATATCCTAGAAATAAAATGGAAACAAGGTGCAGTGAAAAGAGATTTGACACTGAAATAAGAACATGAACAACATCTTTACATAAATTGCTCACACAACACTGAAAAAATCTGATAAGATATATAAGAAAGATTGGTAGAATGGAAGAGAAGCATCCTTGGCTCCTAGAGAACTATTTTACCAACCTTGTAATGAAGAAACCAAATTCCATTTTTACTTGAAATGCAAAGGAAACAAGGTGCAGTGAAAACATAATTGAGACTGAAATAAGCACATGAACAACATCTGTACATCAAATGGCTCGCACAACACTGAAAAAGTCTGACAAGATATAAGGAAGATTGGTAGGATGGAAGAAACCAAATTCCCCTGCTCCTAGACAACTATTTTACCAACCTCGAAATTAAGAAACCAAATTCCACTTTTACATGATATTCAATGGCAATTGATAAGCAAGAAAATCCAAAATCGAACATAAGTCTCGCCGGGTGGAACAATTGCTAAGGCTATCTCGGAGGCCCTGAAAATTGCATTAGAGGATCCTCCCACAAGAACCAAGGACGAGAGATGACAACAAATTGGATAGTGGTGCATCGTGTTATATTGGCAATCATTTCCTGGATTAGGAGCTGCAAGATAATAACCAGCATAGAAATCGATGAGATTGACGGTCGATCTGGTGTCCCAAAAACAATTAGAATTTCTTAATTACACAATGACATTCATGTCAATGCATATTGATATGAATGTGTTCTTTTTCTTGGTCTAGAAATGGTGGCTTTCGGAGTGTTAAGCAAGCCTGCGCATCATCAAATTCGCCGGATCCCACAACACATTCTTCGAGCTATTTAATTACAAGCCTGCATATCCTTATTTCAGGTCGATGTTTAAGCCGAGAGGCCATACGTCTGATCCTCAAGTATTTTAAGGCCGCTACGAAGAATTATTGCATTAGCTTACCCTTGATTGGTGTCATGTATTAAGAAGGTCTACTGAGGTCGGGGATTAAATGGTGGAAACAAAGGTTTAAGGTCTGCTTCATTGTCACATTCTGCATTTATGGTGTCAAAAGTGGGATTAGCCTCAAGAATGTCATGTCACACTGCTCAGAGTTCGGACTCTGGCTCATTGGCCGCAAGAGCAGCAACACTTTTACCAAAGAAACGCGAATATGGTGGTCTCTGCATCAACTGAGACTTCCATCACCTGCTGGTATTCTGCAGTAACGTTTTGTTCTTTACCATATATTATATCAAATCCTTATGTTCCAGCATCAATTTCTTCTGACCAGAGACTTCTTTTGGTTACGAAGTCAGTTTGATCTTCTTATAGGTGTCACTTTCATATGCTCTTCACTTGAACCCTGCATTGTTGACAAACAACTCATAAAAAGGTATCTTTGAAACCAAATTTTGGAGATACACAATCAAACAAGTATGAAATTGGATCACTATCTATAACTCATTCAAATATTTCCTACATGTTGGTTTTTTTTTACATATTGATGGAATGAATTGAGGACTTCCTAGAAGAAAATTTTCAAGGGAAGAATAGATATCCTAGAAATAGATGCAACTGCAAAAATAGATGCATCTATAGTTCCAAAAAGCAAGATATATTTCAATGATTTTGCTGGAGTACTAGAATCTCCGAGATCATGAACAACTGATATGTCTGATTCCCCCCTCCCTACTACTCTTTTCCACTAGAGACATGACAGATTCATTATGTCTGAATTCAAATTCATTTTGGCTCTCAAAATTTAGTGTCTTGGACTGACTGGCCATTGCAGGAATATAGTAATCACCTCCACCTAATGATGTGCTCAGTTCCTCTGGATCTTGAATGAAAAGGCTCTCAAAAGACATTGCTTCTGTGTTAGCTTCAAAACTCTGTATTTCACTGTTAGTATCTGTTTCAGATGAGGAGAAAACAAAGTCATGTGAACCACTATTACCAAAATGAGACTCAGATTCATGAGATACATCTGCACCAAAGTCCATAATTGATACCAATTCAAGAATACTGTTCTCAGAACTATTAACATTTTTTTCTGCATCTACTGGTAAGTTTTCTATATCATGTACACTGTCTAGAATGACAGATTCAAGAACTTGGGTATTCTCTGCATCAACCGAGACTTCCATCACCTGCTGGTATTCTGCAGCAACTTTTTGTTCTTTACCATATATTATATCAAATCCTTATGTTCCAGCATTGATTTCTTCTAACAAGAGACTTCTTTTGGTTACGAAGTCAATTTGATCTTCTTACAGGTGTCACTTTCATATGCTCTTCACTTGAACCCTTCATTGTAGACAAACAACTCATAAAAAGGTATCTCTGAAACCAAATTTTGGAGATACACAATTAGACAAGTATGAAATTGGATCACTATCTATAACTCATTCAAATATTTCCTACATGCTGGTTTGTTTTTACATATTTATGGAATGAATTGACAACTGCCCAGAAGAAAATTTTCAAGGGAAGAATAGATATCCTAGAAATAAAATGGAAACAAGGTGCAGTGAAAAGAGATTTGACACTGAAATAAGAACATGAACAACATCTTTACATAAAATTGCTCATACAACACTGAAAAAATCTGATAAGATATATAAGAAAGATTGGTAGAATGGAAGAGAAGCATCCCGGCTCCTAGAGAACTATTTTACCAACCTTGTAATGAATAAACCAAATTCCATTTTTACTTGAAATGCAAAGGAAACAGGGTGCGGTGAAAAGGGAATTGAGACTGAAATACGCACATGAACAACATCTGTACATCAAATGGCTCGCACAACACTGAAAAAGTCTGACAAGATATATAAGGAAGATTGGTAGGATGGAAGAAACCAAATTCCCCTGCTCCTAGACAACTATTTTACCAACCTCGAAATGAAGAAACCAAATTCCACTTTTACATGATGTTCAATGGCAATTGATAAGCAAGAAAATGCCTTGCAAAGGTTGGAATATTATTTCAAAACCAAAACACAAAGGTAGAAAAAACAAAGGAAAAGCTTAACAAGTTTGGTGTTGGGATTAAAAGTAGAATACCTCTTTCATCAGAGTTGTGAAGCTCCCATAAGATGGAGAATCATCCATAGACATCTCTTGAGTAGCCATACTTCCTTGCTCTGTTTCCGAGTATGTGTTGCTTCTCCTAACCTTCCTCTCTGGGGTGCGAAACCAAATTCCCCTGCTCCTAGACAACTATTTTACCAACCTCGAAATGAAGAAACCAAATTCCACTTTTACATGATATTCAATGGCAATTGATAAGCAAGAAAATCCAAAATCGAACATAAGTCTCGCCGGGTGGAACAATTGCTAAGATTATCTCGGAGGCCCTGAAAATTGCATTAGAGGATCCTCCCACAAGAACCAAGGACGAGAGATGACAACAAATTGGATAATGGTGCATCGTGTTATATTGGCAATCATTTCCCGGATTAGGAGCTGCAAGATAATAACCAGCATAGAAATCGATGAGATTGACGGTCGATCTGGTGTCCCAAAAACAATTAGAATTACTTAACTACACAATGACATTCATGTCAATGCATATTGATATGAATGTGTTCTTTTCCTTGGTCTAGAAAGTGTGGCTTTCGGAGTGTTAAGCAAGCCTGTGCATCATCAAATTCGCTGGATCCCACAACACATTCTTCGAGCTATTTAATTACAAGCCTGCATATCCTTATTTCAGGTCGATGTTTAAGCCGAGAGGCCATACGTCTGATCCACAAGTTTTGTTGCAAAATCCTTGATTTCAAACAATAGAAACAGGATAACTCAGACTGAAAATAAAAAAATATAATTAGAGTAATGAGATTACCTGTAAATAGTGCCATCCTTGTTCTGTAAACCACATCCGAATGAATGTTTTTGATATTTTGATTTAGCGCTGGGTCATTGACATTCTCAATGTGGATTGGGGAGTTTGCATTGTCCAAAGGAAATGCATGCCACTAAAACACCACCTGTTACTTGAAACTTGAAAGGTCTCGCTTGATACGTCACATCTGGATGTTAAGATGGTTGACGGTTCATATGGATGTTAAGATGGTTGACGGTTCGTATGGACATCTGGATGTTAAGATGGTTGACAGTTCGTATGGACCATGGTGCTGGCATTGCTCAATTCAAATCAACGGATAGTGATTATCCAATCATCTAACAACAAAATCGAATGGTACATATTTTGACACATCAGCGACTTGGGGAGTTCATTTCAGAGGGAAATGCCTTACGGCGTAAATATTATAAATACAACATAACACAAAAAAGTATATATATATATCTATCTATATATCTATATTACATATATCATTATTTTATTAAATTTAGAAAGTAAAAACACAAAAGCATATATAATATATATATAATAGACTATAATATATAGTATATAGATATATATTAATATATATAATTAATATACTATATATATATAATATATAGATATAGATAACCAAGCCAAACCAAAAAGTAAAAATATCTTAAAAAATACAACATAATACACAAAAGTAAAAGTAAAAAATATTTATAAATACAATAAATATATAAGATATATATAATAAATTATATATTACTAATAGAAGCAAAACCAAAAAGATAAATAGAAGAAGGAAATGGAATGTCACAGTCTCATCCATCAAGAAAAGTCAACAAACCACAATGAGAAAAGCGGTCAAAGCCAAAATTCCAATGATAAAAGAATCACAAGAAATCATGACCAAAACTCAAAAGGGCAAAGTATAATAATCAATAATGAGGGGAAAACCATGAATCACATCAGGACTCATAATTTGATCAACGCATATGAATGGTAGTGTTCATAAAGACCTGACGGTATGTCAAAGGTATCATAGAGGTCTGCTACAGAATGAAAGATTATGTAGCAATCCTTTACACTTTCAAATTCCTATTCACAAATTATTTGCAATAACCCCAAGAAACATGACCATGATGATGCAATTGAATGAAAAATTGATCAATGGAATCAAGCAACTACTATAAGAAAATCGCTCAGACACCTTGAGTCTGTAATCCACCAATAAAACTTGCCCATTAAGCTCATTCTATTAAAATCCAAACAACTGGAAAAAATAGTAAAAATTTCAAAGAGGGGCGGTTGGCATGCCAACAATACCTCTGCCATAAAACCTTGCATTTCACTTCTCTAAATAGCATTCAAATCAACAATAAGAAGATTGGCATATATCGCATCCTCACCTTGGCAACATAACCATGAATTTTTTGTATTTTATAGCATTCTTTTACTATGCAAGCCTAATTTTTTTTTTTTGTAAAATTAGTTGATCCAAGAAACATCATATACATCATTTGTAAATCCTTTCAAAACTAGGATTGGCTATTGGATGAGTTGAACTAAGGGTTCTCACCATTAGTTTCATTTTACACAATGATATGATAATATGGAAAGAATGTTGTGCCTTGCATTGTTTCTCAAACTCTCGATGAAGGTAAATCCTAGTCCTACCGGAAAGATCAAAGCGACAACTACTAGGAAATCCACTCACTTTCACCTCAGTGGCATTTCATCTCACTTCTAGGTTGATAGGAATATGTCCTAGACCTATGGCAGAAATTCATTAGAGAATTTTTGAGGTTTAAAATGGGCCTCCTAAGGAATATTATGAAATAACAATGGAAACAATAAAATAAGATTAGATTACATCATCAAATTTTATAGGGAAGAAAAGAAAACACACTTTTTGAACTCATATTTTCAACTTATCTCCCTTCAATTTTACTCAAATTTCGAGCGGGAATACTTGTTGGATGCAAAATTTAATTCCACATGCAAAGAGTACCCATGTTGCATACTTTTGATGGACCCTACTACATGAAAAAAGAGAAATACATGAAAAAACATGATTACAATCATGTTTTTCATATATTTCTCATTTTTCATATAGAAAGGTCCTTAAAAAGTATCCAACATGGGTACTCCTTAGATGATGAATCAATTTTCGCATCCAAGGAGTGCACTTTCTCGAACTTTGAGTACAACCATAGGGAGGTAAGTGGAAAATACGAGTTGAAAAAATAGTTTTTCTTATTATTTTTTAATATTTTCACTTTTTTACTCTAAAAATGGTGAATCATCCCCAATGATTGGCATCATCATATTTAATCCTATTGGTTCTTATAGATTTGATTTTGGTTGTATATTTTTGTTTTGGGACATGTATTTTACGTCAAAATTTCTCTAATGACTAAATAGTTAAATTAGGTCAAAGTCACTTTGGAGACACAAAGGGAAATAGAGATTCATCTAGGCTTACAAGCAACAAAGTTAATCCAAAACCCAAAGGCAAAGGAATATAGAGAGAAGGTGAGAAAGATAAACCTGGTGCAAATGTTTCTTATTCCATATAACTTATACTATAACAAGCCTAGATCCATCTAACACCGGACCTATCATGCACTGATAGGGATCAAATCCCTCGAGGTGAAAACTTAATTTTTTTTTAGTGTAAAACTGTTGAAAAATGCAATAAGAAAATCCTAATTTAATTTTGTCCTTGAATTAAATTAGGAATTAAATTCTAATTCTCATTCTCATAACAACTTGTAATAGTTAGCTAAGTTAATTTTACTTAGTTGGCTCAGTGAATTCAAGTTGGGAGTCTATTTAGAGTCATGTAGATTGGTTCCTAACTTTTAGGGGCCCAAGTTGAGTTCTTTTGAGTTGTAATTATTTAATTAAGTTTAATTGAGTTAAATTCAATTAAACTAGTTCCAACTGATGGAGGAATTAGTGGGATCTCTAGTAGTGGGGTGTAACTAGCATTGCTCAACCAGTAAACTGAAGATTCACTCATAATTAACTCATGCATGCCATAACAGAGAAAGACCCAGTTGAGATTGGAGTTCAGGGATAGTGTACTATCTATTGTAAAATCATATAAATTAAATTGATGGTGCATGCAATTAGAGTAAGAACTATTGATGGATTGCATAGTTATGGATGAGGAATTTCCCAATTAAAATATAGGCTAATTCCCTAGGAAATTGCGCAAGGAAATAGGAGCTTGGAAGTTAACATATTTGGATAAGTATTCGCTAGAGCTTGTTTGTGAAGTAGTGAGATAGATTGAGATAGTGCAAAGGTTGCTCGGGCTTGAGTAAAGAATTTTAATCTTCTTAGATTTTTTGGTTAATACAATATATAGATAGGAGGGGTTTTTAGTTGTGGCTTTCCCCAAAAAATTATTGTGTTATGTGTGATTAAATTCTTTTTGTTTTATGCTTCGTGAGTTCATCAATCATTTATTCTTTCTGCTGATGAGCATAGTAGATTCAAGTCAAATGTTTTAGCATATTACAATCTGTAGTTTGAATCTACAAGGAATTTCTACATGGTATTAGAGCTTAAATCACTATAGAAGAGGAGAGTACAAGTTTGTCTTTTGCAGGAGAAATTGAATTTGCAGTATCTGTGAGGCTCCCTCCTAGGGTCCTCTAACATAACTAAATTCTCTAATTTCAAATACAATAAAATGGGAAATGATTTATTTCTAACTAGACATTTAAAATTTATTTCTTACAATTAAATAGTGAGCATTTCATTTCAATCACTTACATGAGTAATCTATAAGTGGAGGAATACTTGTTCCGATAGCTTGGTTGAGATGCCCCTGAGTTCCTGATCCCGCTGGAATGCTCCTCTTGACCATTGACTGGATTTACCTCCCATCCAACTAAGAAGTATTTCCTAACCCAGGAAACCTCCACAGGTTCTCTAGCCCTCCGAGCCCAAGTCCAAACAAATGTAGTGTGTCCAATATAAACAATACTCTCCTTCTCTCCCTCCTCTCTTCGCCACCTTACTCTCAAACAAATCCTCCAAAACCACAACTAAACCAAAACCAAAAGCAAGAACAAGGATCCCCCCTCTCCACCTCTCATCCTTCCCTTTTTATGCCCCTTTCTCTTCTTCACCTCAACCACCTCTCATTAATATCATAACTACCCCCTCATCCTTACATTTGACTTATCTTATCCCAAGTAAATTTGAGAGGACATTTTGGGGATGAGATATGAATATATAATTTGGTAATTAATTGGAGAGGACCATGTCTTCTCCCAAGTAGATTTGAGAGGACGTTTTGGGGATGAGATATGAATATATAATTTGGTAATTAATTAGAGAGGACCATGTCTTCTCCCAAGTAAATTTGAGAGGACATTTTGGGGATGAGATATGAATATATAATTTGGTAATTAATTGAAGACGACCATGTCTTCTCCCAAGTAAATTTGAGAGGACATTTTGGGGATGAGATATGAATATATAATTTGGTAATTAATTGGAGAGGACCATGTCTTGTCCTAATTAAATTTGAGAGGATATTTTGGGGATGAGATATGAATATTTAAAATGGAATAAATGGAAGGAGACTATATCCTATAAAAATTCAAATTTGAGGAGGTAAGTTGGGAATTGAATAATAACAAAATTTATATCAGTAATAAATTTACAGTTTCACCAATGTAGGTATGTACCAATATTTCTTGATAATTATAAGTCAATATTCTAAGGTAATTTAAACACTAGTAAAATTTGCATCATAATATTAGGTAGGGCATTACATACTCTCCTCCTTCAGAAACCTTTGTCTCGAAGTTAGAGTGTAGAAGATACAAGGAGTTCGAAGCAGTTTGGCAATAAGGCATAACAAAATAGAGAGAGAGAGAGTTATAGTAGTAAAATTTGATAAGTTAGGCAACAATATCGTGTTCCATCAAGAGTCTCCAACTGATCTATATCCTCCTATCCTTCCTAACCTACTCTCGTTCCCACCCTATCCATCCTCTGCTGCTATATACGGTGGCATTAGATATACCAATATAACCACTGATAAAACCAATATGGTGGAAGTGTCGACTATATCGACCTAACTTCCCCAGTAGGCAACTAGTAATCATCATCACATATCTAGGGGAGTGTGTCCACCACTGCCCTCCCACGATTCCAGGTTTGGAGGTTACACGGTGGGAAATACCTCCACCCCTCCTCACAACTAGGGTCAACACCCTAATATGGGCCACACTAAAATGTTGGTTGGATACTTGTCATCGAATAATTCAAGCAGGTAGTCTTGTCACTTGTCATTCACATTTTTCCCATGTCACAAGAGTGCATATCTGGTAGATACAAAATGTAATAGAACAATGTACATTATACCTTTCCCCATGAGATGTCTCAACCTTTCCCCAATGGAAGAGTAGATCTTGGCTATCATATAATTCTTTCCAATTTGCGGGCTAGGTCTCATTCATGCATTTATATAACAACAAGATATATATAGATAAGTGATCTTTAAACATCATATTATTAAGTCTAGTATCCACGTGTCAATCTTGCAATTCATACTAGAAATAAATCATAATTTCACTAAGTCATTCATTAAATAAATCATATCCACTTAAGCCATACATGAAACAACAATAATTCTAATAAGTCACGCACTAGATAATTCATCACTAAGTGAGTCATACATTAGGCCATACATCAAAGATTTCCATCATCAATACTATTGGTCACTTTAATTGTTTATTAATTCAAACAACTAAGTGCTACATAAATTGTCAACCCAGGGAAGTCTGTTTATTTGAAAGGAAACTACACACTATATGTGCTCAATCCAAAAGCAATGAAGTTATAGTAATAATTAAACTAGTCACACCTTTCTCCAAGCAAACTGAAGCTTCACTCTAAGTTACAACAAAAATAATCTATTGCAGACAGTTACGAAGGAATGCTTAAATTCATTAAAAGAGTAATCTAATGAAAAAGAGTCAATCTGGAAAGAAAAACACTCTCTATGTTGTAATAGAGAACAGGATCCTATTCCCGAAATAGGAATCTTCAACACCTGTTCCTGATTACCATGCTTGCCATCTCACTCTGTAAACTCAATAGCCGATGAAGCACTCATGAACTAACTATAGATGAACCAAGTAATGCAGCAATCAATTGGAAAACAGAGTTTAGCAATAATGCATAAGCAACCTTCAGTAAACAGGACTTTTAACAAGGTATGGATAGGAAACACACTTAACACACTGCAGAAATATAATGGGTGAATCTTATGATGAAGGTGGGCCTTGTCCTTCTCACAAGATTCCCTAGGAAACAAGAACTAGAAAGAAATGTTTAGAACAATATTTTATTCATCCATCAATATGTGATGTTACAGAAAGATTCCAGTTTTGTTCCTTCCGCTAGCCTTTCCCACAGTCTGTCCCCCCCTCTAATGTAGATGTCTCCTCCTCTTAAAGAGGAGACATCTATTACACTAGATTACATTGTAAGCCCTATTTTAACCCAATATACAAAAATAGGGAAATTAGTTTTCCCATCAACAAAATGTTGTTACAGTAATGCTGACTTTGGATCATGGTTGTTACATCCAGTGTAGCAGCTCCTTCGGTGATCTTCTTCTGTTGCTGTCAAATCTAGAATGCAAATCACAACTGTTTCAGTCGTGGGATTTGCACATCATTCTTACTGTTTCATCAACTGTAGAAATAATCTTGTAGTCTCCAAGCTGTTTTAGCAACGTGGACTTCACATCATTCTTTAACTGTTTCAACAACTATCCAATTCAATGATTAACTATGAAGATATCGTAATTATATGTAAATTAATTAAACATATAGTGATGAGAAGAAATATTGTGTACCTTCGGAACAATTGGGTTAAAGTAATAATATGAACTTAAAATATAGGTTGGAAAAGGATGACATAATAGCAAAATGTATGGTCAAAAAGGGACAATGTGAGGTCCTAACATCCCGCCCAACTGAAAGGGTTGCATGTCCTCATGCCACTTTTACTCTGAATTTGAGTTTGAGTACTGGGATGTACAGTGAAAATTACTTAGACAGTAAGTATAGAAGGTGCTATCAACCAAGTCTCTAAAACCATGAACATTATGTAATCTCTGCCATGCTGCGAGCTCCTCCTTTTTGGACAACCTGAAGTAAGCCTTATATTCCTGTACTGGCAACCATAGAAGAGGGAAATGAAAATGATATCCTAACCATTTTTTGACACATTGTTGAATGCATTTGACATAGTTAGGTAGCCGTGAAACTGTTGTTTGAAGATTAAGAGGGTTAAAGGAGTGATATTCCTTTCTCTCCTTAGGGCATTGTTCCCAAAATAGGTTGTTTGCCTGTAAGGCAAGAGCTCCCTTGGCTTTGACATAATGTTGGTAGTCTTTTAAGGCTGTTGCCTATAACTCTCTAATATTCTCGGTCATTCCTGGTTCCTTCAAAAACCGATGATATTCAGCGAAGAAAATGGTAGCATGCTGTGGCACGGATCGAATCCACAGAAGGTGATTATCTTCATTGTGTCTTGTTGAAAGGAAGGAATTTTTCCATGTGAGCTGATTGGCTAGGAAAGAGACAAAGGCTCTAATTTGAATGTCACCAACCAGAGGGATCAGATTGAGCTTTCTATCCTCATGCATGGCTTCATTATGGAGGTACAGTTCACACAGTAAATTTTGTTCACTGATTGATGCCTCTATGAAAGTTTTGACAAACTTTTGAGGTGTAGATACCTCATGAGGTCACCCATCTCTGATTGCCTTTACTTGAAAGAACGTTAAGCATTCTGTGAGAAACAAAGAGTAATTAGAGGATGGTTTCTTGGTGTCCAGTAATCTTTGAACCAGATCAAACATGAGAGACAATCTTGGTTTTAGTTGTTTATTTTCCTTGTTCTGGGGACAAGACTGTTCCAAAACTTCCCAGTTTGCATATATGTGATTTTGCCATGATGCTTTTTGCTCCTGCAAGATTTTTCCTTGCAGCATAACATATTCCTTCTTCCATATATCCATTTGTGCTTGAGTGCTGCTGGTCTGAGTGAAGACGGTCTTTGTAGGCCGAGGTTTAGTATGAGTAAAAGCAATCTTTGTAGGCCGGGGTTCAGTCTGAGTGAACAGAGTTTTTGTAGGCTGTGGTTCAGTCTGAGTGAACATAGTATTTGTAGGTTGGAGTACAGGACTTTGAGTTTTAATAATCAGAGTAGGCCGAGGTATTTGTGGTTTAACCTCTTTTTCAAAAATCTTTGAAGGCCCTGCTGGTTCTTGTGTGACAGAAGGGCGTTCCTCTTTAATTGCAATAGAAGTAGATGCAGGAGTGGCTCCAGGCAATGGAACTTCAATTATCTTATAAACGGCTTGTTGATAAATACTACCACATTGGATGCACATATATTCATTATACCGATCTTTCTCTGCACTCTTTTCAACTGCAGATGCTGCTTGAGCTTGTTAGAGTTGGTCTGGTCAGTCCTTCGTCAGAGATCAAAACTCTTTATGCATTTCATTTTTAGGTGTCCCACTCCATCCACCCAGCTGCATTCCACTAGGGGAATGCCATAATGTGATGGAGAAGGTCATGGTAATCATTCCCCCTCATGTCTGGCTCTTGCTGGCTCACGTCTTTTGTCAATAATCACCAAAGTCCATGAGAGTCAAGGTCTGGTCCCTTAAAGGACAAAAGTCATTCTCAATGTTTAGGTCTAGGGATTCATCAATTTGGTCTTTGAACATGTCCAGTAAAGTCATGCAGGCCAGAGTGAGGCCCTTACATAGTTATGATTCACAGAGCTTCATCATCATGTGGATAGACTTCGACTCTTCTTCAAAACGTTGTTTTGAAGAAAAGTCAAACAATGTCATTTATGACAAAATTTTCAAAAAAGTCGTCATCTGATTTCTTCAGATGCAGTCATGGTTTCCATGGCCAAATGTCCTGTCGTGCAATCCCTGCAAAGAGTGCCGAAAATTTCATCATTTGAGCTAAGATTTCAAAGGGAAAGTGAAAATCAGTGTGTTTTAAAGTCAGTGAAAAGGTGTCAAAACACAACATTAGAAAAATGGGTTTCAAGGAAGCAAAAATTTAACCCATCACTTCCAAAGCTATATATACAAGTTTTCATCAAAATCAAAGGCATTGAGCTAATCCAAGCCTTGGAGAAACGTTGAAAAAGGTGTGAGTGTGCATCGTGAGTGTTTGAGGGAGTTGGAGGCGGTTTCAAGGAGCGCAGCGCACACAGAGGGTGCAACGCACATCCACCCTGCCCGCAGTTCAAACTTTCCATAGGCGCGGCGCATACCTAGGGTGTGGCACACTGGGTTTTGCGTACAGCGCACACAGACCAAGGGCTGAAACAAGGCCAAATCACCTCCAAATTTTTGTGAAACCCATCAAATTAAAAGGTAGGCTCTTTGACATCATTTGTTCATCAAGTTTTATAAATGATATGGTGGTTTATAGCGATGTTTGAATGCAACCAAATTCATAAAATCAACCATAAGAAATCACCAAAAAACCATGATGGCTAGGGTTGCTAAAGTGTGTTGTTAGTGCCAAGGTTCCATTCCACCAATCATTTTCCCCTCACCTACCATTTTTCCCATCCTCCCTCTCTCATTTTTCCTAATATCCCTGCCCTAAATTACTATCAAACCCTGTCCCTATCCCTCCACTATTTGGTCAACATAACACCCCAAACCCTACCTTGTTAAAACTCCAAACCCTACCCTATCAAAATACCCAAACTCCTCCCATATCCCTAAACAAATTTCTCCCTATATCCCCTATTCCCATTACATTACTCCCTTCCTAATACTCCCTATTTCATTGTTCCCCTTGGTGACAGATATCACAAAGGCACCGAGCCTCACAACATCATCAAAGGGTAGCCTAGGTACAGTACACACAATAGTCATGACATCACATCATTCGTCAGAGTATGAGATGGAGACACAAAGTGACTCATCCTCAAAAGAGTAGGCTCCCAGGAGACATCACAAGAGTGGCAAACATGTCAGGGATGAGCCCACTACCCTCACTGAATTACAAGCATGCCCTCTTGCCATGTCATGTTTCCAGCACCT
>APFE030578487.1:101776-115448 GCA_000404065.3 Pinus taeda
ACAGGTATACCAAATGTTGGAGAACAGTGGCATAAGAAGAAGAAGGTGGATAGGCAACACTATGAGCCTTACATCAAGGCCAGATTCTTGACTCAGCTCACAAGAGTCTTTCCCTTCAAATACTTGAAAGATGAGTATGCTCCACTCATGAGATTGATCATGAATACTTCAGCTATGAGGGGAGGTTCTCTCGATTATATACCTATCACATCCGGTTGCTCATGCACTTCACCAGGGTGAGGATGATGAACCTCCAGTTTTTCATATGCAGGAACATAGAGAGGGTGAACAGCTTCACGCTGCATAAGACCCCTCAGCAGTAGCTTAACAGTGTGTATCACTTTGCTCTTATCTGGATTTTGGTAGATCATCAGTTGGGATTGCAGGGCATTTCTTGGGAGGACTTCATCTCCTGTGACTTCTTCAGCACATCACACGTACTATCAGAGCCAGAGCTGGAGATGGGTGGTCCTTATCATCAGCATGAGCACCATGAGACCACTACCATGCCAGTTTTTGTTACATATCAGAGAGGCAGTAGGCACTTGTTTGCAGCAGCAAAGCGAGTGTTATCTCCACCCAGGGTGGAAGGGGCCTCGCTTCCGGCATCTACGACATAGGTACTAGACAAGGGCAAGAAGCCCGTACATGATGAGGGGCCATCAGGTGAACAGGAGACCGATGTCATCCTCATTCAGGATGATGAGGCAGAGGCGGAGAATGCCCAACTTAGGATGACCATTCAGGAGCAAAACACGGAGATCCAAGACTTGATACTCAATGTGGAGAGGGCCAGATGGATCATCAAGTATCTGGAGTAGAGAAACAAGCAGCTTGAGGACCAGTAGGCAATCATGGAGCTGCAAAGCATCCGTGAGAATCGATAAGTTTCCCAACAAAGGAGGATCGAGCTCACTACCTTGGAGCAAGAGATCAATAATGACCATGAGTCATGGCTAGAGTGGATCAATATCCACTTGGAGAGACTGCTGGAGAAGGCCAATAGAGAAAAAACCATACTAAGGAGGATGGCTTGTCATTACAGGGCACGGAACATGAATACAAAGCCCCGGATAAGGAGCTTGAAAGCCAAATTGAGCAGAGAAACAAAAGAGGAGAAAGAGCAAGATCAACTTCGAATCTTGGCTGAAGCTTCTGTGGCCCAGCATAGTGCCTCTTAGAGAACCTCCAGCCCAAATTCAAGAAATTTGGGACAATTTTGGTCACATGGAATTTTTTGGCACAAACACAGGTTTTTTTCCCTATATGTGTCGTGCCACTGGCATGGCGCGTAGGATTGGGAGCTCCAAATGAGGAATGGTTTGTAGTTTTGGATTCATCGTGAAAAATTATGACTACTGGCACTCGGGCAAGAAATTTGGGCATGATTTGAGTCTCGAGGAGGTCAAAAACACCCAAAACAAATGGCCTTACTGCCCCTATTTTGACACACAGGAAGCAGTCTTGGGAGAATGAATATTTGGAGGAGCAAATGAGCTTCAAAATCAAAAATTCTACTTGGGTTGGAAAGTAGACAGGATAGGCTTTCCAACAAGCATACTTGGGCACATTTTAGACTCCTGAAAGTGCCTCAAAACTGGCCTCAAAGTGGCACAACGCATACAGAAAATGGCACGACGCATATAGGAAAAAAGGCCCAATTTGCCTTTGTTTTGCGAAATTTCAATTCGTGACTTTCCATAAGTGGGCCCTCTCATCTACACTTCAATTTTTCGACACCAAAGGTGGCATTTAAAGTATTTTCACTCCATATGGGCATCTATCCAAGTGGCAAAGGAAGGCAAAGGGTCACCCAAGCCATTTGTCATGTTTGTGGCGCTGCACCTGTAGCTGATGTTTGGCTCTCCACCTTCGTTTTGTAATGATTCGAGTAACTCCCCAACCCTTGGGCATTCTATCTCTTCATGGCACATTCTATATATTGTTTTCAAACTATTTTCAAAGGGTTGGTTGGCTTGTAACTTCTAGGAGACTGTGGGAAAGAAACTCTGTTTCTTCATTGTATATTTTTACAGTGGATTAATGAAAGGCAGCAGCTCTGTTTCATTAGATTCATGTGGTTGCGAGTGTAGCAAATGTATCTCTTATGTTTCATATGTATCTTATTATGCTTCATAGTTCATTTCATATTCATTTCCAGTGAAATTTTTTGAGTTAGATAAGGTAGAATTCAATTTTATTGCTTTGCCTGTGGGAAAATTTCATGTTCGGTGTTCCTCTTCTATTGAAAAGGATTCATGTTGCCCATGACCTTTCACCCTCCTAAGCAATATCTCCATTCCACGTTGCTTTCAAACTAAATTGTAGGATTCTCTGCCTATCTTGCCTCACGAAGTAATCTGTGCCTTTGTATTAAATTCTCTGTTTCATTGAGGTCCATTGGTCCCATACCATCCCAGAAACACAGTCATTCATAAAAATCACTTCTTGTATCCATATTCACTTACTAGCCTAAGATAAATATTTCACTGTAAGTCATCTCAGGCCATTTCATTTAACTATTCATTGAGTGTGACTCGGAGAGAGCCCTCTCCTGTTCTGGTAGGGCTAGCTACCAGACTGAGATTGGTTTGTGGTTACCCTAAATTTTGCCTTCCTTCAGCCTAAGGCGAATGTAGGTGCTAACAGAGCTAAAGTATACAAATTAAGCTCTCTGTCATATGCTTCCCTTACCATTATTAATTCTTGCTTATAAGCCTCGAGTTCTAATTTTAGAAACTCGTTTTCCTGTAGAAGGGAAGCTAAGGTGACTGGTTTTTGTGTAGTAGTCGCAATCTCAGTAGTTGATTCCAGTGGATGAAAGTCCTGTTGTTCCGTAGCAGCTTCTTCATTTGCAGCCTCAGCAGGTGGTTCTTGTGTGACAACTTCTGAAGCATCAGTTGGTTCTATAACAGCTATACCATCCTGAACATCCAAATTTTGCATATCAGCAGATGGTTCTTGTGTGGCATCTGTTGACTGGGTAGCTGGTTCTTGTGTAACAGCGACAGTTTGTGCAATATCCTGGTTATCTATGTTTTGCTCATTAGCAGGTGGTTCTTGTGTAACAACTGTTGAATCAGTATCTGGTTCTTGTGGGGCAGCTACGTCTTGGTCGTCTGTTTTATGTTCATTAGCAAGTGGTTCTTGTGTAACAACTATTGAATCAATAGCTGGATCTTGTGGGACAGCTACATCTTGGTCATCTGTTTTATGTTCATCAGCAGGAGGTTCTTGTGTAACAACTGCTGAATCAGTAGCTGGTTCTTGTGGGACAGCTACATGCTGTATATCATCTTGGGTATCTAAATTTGATGGATCAGCATCTGGTTCTTGTGTGGCAGCTGCTGAATCGGTAGCTGGTTCTTGTGTGGCAGCTACATTTTCTGAAAGGAATGATGTCACAAAATCCTGGGCATCTTGTATTTCATTTCCCGAAGGTGAGATAGGTAAGGTTCAGGGCCTTGGGACTATGGTGGGGTATGGGGTTTTAGGCTAATAGCTGGGGAATTTAGGATGCTGGTGACAGTTGCTGCTTCAGAAGACATCGTCATTCATCTTCGAGGTAAAAAGGCAGGAAGAGCAGTGGTTTTTCTTTTATGGGTAGTTTTCTTCAGAGGAGGAGGGTCATCAGGAATGGTAGCTTCTTTGGTTGAGGCCCTTGTTCGTCTTTTTGGTAGGGGAGCAACCTTTTCTTGCCTTTTTCTTTTTAGCTTAGTAATGGGAAGGTTGCCATCATAATCATCACTAGGGATGTGGACAGTGGAACTGGATGATTCTGCTAGGTTATGGGATGGAATTGATGTGGTGGGAGGATGAATTGGATTAGCTGATGCGGGTGGTAGAATCTCTGGGGGTCAGGAATGCCCCCTAGTTGCTATTCGGAAGGATTTTCACCTTGTTGAGGGATTCTAGGAGTTTGTGGAGGAATTTCAGGAGCAGGCTGAGAAACTTCGGGAGTTTCAGCAGCTTCTTAGGGAATTTTAGCTGTTGTTTAAGGAAATTCAGTGGCTGTTTGAGGAATTTCAGCGGCTTCTTGGGGTTCTAGGGGTGGGTTGTTAAGAGGAGGAGGATTCTGCTAAGCAAATCCTCTCTGAATCAATAACTGAGCAAGACGATGATGGGTGAGGGAGAGGAGTGGATTTTTTGCATTCATACAGTAATCTGACATATTCTTTAGACACCCAAGTAGATAATACGACATATTTAACAGTTGACCATGTCTTAAATGATTTAGCAAGACAAAATCATGCTGATAGACTACCTAGTAATGACCTTCACAAGTGAGATAGTTCTTGACAAACTCTGCAACCGTCAGCCATGGAGGTGGTAATGAATGAAGTGTAACACCCCTACCTTTAGGTTCAACCTGCTCTCCTAGCAGAAGAAAGTCCTGCAGTGCATTCAAGATGATGTGTTTATGACTAAACCATCGAATGCCATCAGTCGGTAAACCCGAAACCTGTGCTATATCATCCTCTGAGACTGGAATTCGAACTCCTTGAACAGTAGAGTAGCCTTCTTGTAGATTAAGTGAAAATTCAAGGACTTGCTGAGGATCAAATCCCTGTAGCCTCCGAAAATAATCTACCCAACAGACCTGCTGAAAATATGATATACCTTTGGATGTAATTCTATTAAGACTATCGAGCTAGGCTCATGTCGAATAGTAGGTCCTCCCATGGTTACCAACTTCAGTAAAATGCACAGTGACAAACCAAGTTACCGCACCTGAGACAGAGTAAATTTTGCAAATGAGATCATGGAATAATAGGACAGAGATGGGATGATGAGACGTAATCATGGGTAAAAAAAAACGACAGTGATTGGCATGTTGTGAAATGATGGTGTGATGATTTTGATATTCCCCCCAACTATGGTTGGAATAATGAGTTTTAGATGTATGGATATCGTGGTAATACTATCATAAACTTTTCATTTGACTATAGTTTAATAATATTTACACATAACAAATGCATACCTCATGTTTATCTTTGATTGATATTCTGAAAATATAATGTTTGTTGCTAATAGATCACCAATGGTTATGGAAAAGGGTTTTGAAATGTGAGGGTATTTATATGAAAGGCTTTTATAAACATAGGAGGAGGTAGTGAAAGAATAAAGTTATAAGGATCAATAGATGGTTCTCACAATGAAAAGTAATATATATTCATTCTTTGAGAAGAATTGGTGTTTGAGCCACGGGGGAAAATGGGTGAAAGTTGGTGTTTCAGCAACGGAAAAATGGATGGAATTTGGTGTTTCAGCAACGAGGAAATAGATATAAATTGGTGTTTCAGCAAAGGGAATAGTAAAGAAAAATGTTGCTGTAAATGGAAAAATAGGCAAGATGTTGCTGAAAGATAGTGGAGAACATAGAAAGGGAAAATGATCGAAATGGGGGAATGAATTGTGAACTGGAGTGAGATGACACTGCTTCACAAAATGAAGCTTAGTTCTGCTTGTAGTAAGATCGTTCTTTTGGACCAGCCTCCCTCTATCTGAGATATGTAAAATGATCAATTGTAACATGCCAATCCTTGACAGGGATTATTAGTTAAGAAATCTACTCTAATACTAAAAAGAATATAGTGCAGAAATTAAATGCAATGAGGGGCAGCAGGCTCCCCCAAAAAGATATAATGTGAATCTGCCATGAAAGTGGCCTTAAAGTCCTCTTTAGAAATAGGTTTCTGGTACAAATGAAGCCGATACCCATTCACTAACAATGGTGTTCTAAAATCATGAATTGTTAGGAGCCTTACTGCTCCATTGGGAAAAACAGTATCTATTTCGTAAGGTCCCAGCCACCTTGTTCGTAATTTCCCTTGAAAATTTTCAAACCAAGAATCATACAATCGAGCCCAATTACCTTTTTGGAACTGCATATGCTTCATAGTTTTATTATGCCACCTGGTTCTTTGTTGTTAAATCATAGTTGTTTGATGGATGGCATCCAACCTCTTTTCATCCAATTCCTGAAGCTGCTACAACCTTGTTGTCTGTGCATCAATCAAATCAAGGTTAACAGCTAAAGCAGTTCTTAAGGTTTTAATTTCAAATTCCACAGGAAAAACAACATTTTTACCATAAACCAATTCATAGGGAGAAAATCCTGTAGTGTTCCTCCAGGTAGTTCTGTAAGCCCATAATGCCTTAGGTAGCCTTTGAGACCAGTCCTTCCTATTTTCCTTCATTGTTTTTGTTAAAATAGCTTATGCGCCTTTATTTGTGCTTTCCATTTGACCATTGGCTTGGGGGTGGTAAGGTGTAGTCATTTTATGGTGAATATGATATTTTTGAAGCGTGGATCTAAAACCATGAGATTTGAAAGGAGGTCCTCCAACTAACTCTCTAGGCATTCCAAATATAACAAATATTTCTTCAAATAGAAAGGTTAAAACAGATTCTTCATTAGCTCTAATGAGTGCTTTAGCTTCCACCCATTTAGTCATATAATCTATACAAACCAATATGTAAATTCTTTGACTAGATGGAGGATTGATGGGTCCTATAAAGTCTAGAGCCCATCTTTCAAAGGGTTCAAGTATTACCTGGGGATTCAATGGAATTTCATCTCTATGATTAGGTTGACCATTCTGTGACAACTATCACAGGCCCGAACATATTTCTTTGCATCCTTGAAGAGTGAGGGCCAATAATAACCCATTCTGAGAATTTTATATGTTGTTCCCTTATCAGCAAAATTCCCTCCACAAGGGCCATCGTGACAAGCCTTCAGTATATCATAAACCTCATCTTCTCTAATGCATCTTTGGATTTCATGATCAAGTCCTGTATGGAAAAGACAACCACTTATCCAGTTATACTGAGCACTTTGTTGAATGATATTTCTTTTCTCCCGATGTGATAGGTGTGATGGTAACTTCCCTGCAACCAGATAATTGGCAATGTTTTCATACCAAGGTGAGTGAGCAGATACTGCAAATAAGTACTCATCAGGAAAGGAATCATCTACTGGAGTATTATCACCAGTTTTTATCCGAGAAAGGAAGCCATAAACTACATTTTCTTTACCTAGTCGATCTACAATTGTAATATCAATTTCTTGTAATAATAATAACTACCTGGTAACTCGAGCATTTGTGACAGATTTTTTCATTAAATACTTAATAGCCGAGTGGTCAGTATGAACAAAAGTAGGGTAACCAGTAATGTAATGTCAAAATTTATTAATAGCATAAATGACGGCTAAAAATTATTTCTTAGTAACTGTGTAATTAAGCTTAGTAGGGGTCATATTCTACTAATGAAATAGATAGCATAGGGGAGATGGTTTTCTTCTTGCCCCAAGACAACTCCAATTGCAGTGTTCGAAGCATCAGAGGATATATGAAAGGGAAGTGCCCAATTAGGTCCTCTTAGAATAGGAGCTGTAGACAACTGATGCTTAAGTTCATCAAATGCTTTTTGGCAAAGATCAGTCCACTTAAATTCAACATTTTTCATAAGTAACATGAACAAAGGAGAAGCTATTTTAGAAATTTTTTTAATAAATCTTCTGTAGTCTCCAGCATGTCCTAAAAAAATTCTTACATCAGTTTGTGTTTTAGGGATAGGAATGGTTTGAATTACCTGTATTTTGGATGGATCTACTTGAATTCCTAGGAATGAAATGAAGTGCCCAAGTACAATTCCTTCGTTCATCATCATATGACATTTTTCAGTACTCAAGGAAAGGTGAGCTTGTATACAACGTTTAAGTACTTTCTCAAGGTTTGTAATTCATCTTCAAAATTCACACCATAAGGAGTAAAGTCATCCATAAATATCTCCATAGAGTCATTAAGCATATCAGAAAAGATTCCTATCACTAGTCTTTGAAATGTTGCTGGAGCATTACATAGTCCAAATAGGAGGACGCTATAAGCAAGAGTTCCCCAAGGGCTGGTAAAAGTGGTCTTGTCTTGGTCTTGGGGTGCAATTTTGATTCGGTTATATCCACTAAAACCATCCAAAAAGGAGAAGAATATTTTCCCTGACAAACTGTCTAGAACCTGATCAATGAATGGCAAGGGGAAATGATCTTTTTGAGTGGCTTTGTTTAGGGCTCTATAATCTACACACACTCTCCATTTCCCGTTTTTCTTAGGTACTATCACCAATGGAGAAACCATTCATTGTCAGATATGGGGTATATAAACCCTGCATTAAGTAATTTTTGAAGTTCTTCTTTAACAATTTCCCTCAAATTGGGATTCATTTGGTGCTGGGGTTGACAGACTGGTCGGCACCCGTCCTTAATATAAATATGATGAGTACATAATTCAGGAGAGATCCCCTTCATATATGTGTAGTCCCATGCGAATGCTTCCTTATTTTCACGAAGTAACTTCATTAGTTGTTGTGTTTCAGCATCTCATAGATTGGGGTTTATATTCAATGTTTTGCCTGGTTCAATTTCTACTGTTATGCTTTTAGAGGAGATAAAAATTGATGTTTGAGGTAGATTTTCTGATTTAAGCCTTTCTTGTATTTCAGGTTTCAAAATTGCAGTCAAATAGTTATATGTTTCAGAAGTGACCGAGGAGGGTTCAGACATAAAATTAGTAATTACTTCATCTTCCGTGGTGTCTTTAAGAGTTAAGGCTTGTCCAATATTCAAAATGGGTTGAGTGTCATTATCCTCATAGTCTAACCATACAGAATCATCATTATTAATCATAGGTGTGGCATGAGGATAAAGGGTAAGCTGCTTAGTTTCGCATCCGTTGGAAATTGTCATTGAGTCTGACCTACAGGTGATAATACAACAAAATCAGTTGGGTAATTCCAGCTTTCCACTAAAACGATCAGGTCCTCAATAACTCCTTCAAGTCTGATGGTGGAACGATCTGCTAACTCCATAATGGTTGGTGTCTCTCTAATTACATTCTTTAGTTGTAATAGCTGTGAGGTTTCAAGGGTCATAATATTTATAGCAGCACCTAAGTCTACCAGGTCTCGTGGAATAATAGCTTTTCCAATCTATACTGTAACCGTAGGATGGCCGGGATCACCATATTTAATAGGATGAGTTTTCCCGAACATTGGAGTAGCCAGATCACCCATAACATGAACTATAAGGGGATCTTTAGCTTTCCTACCAAGTTTCTTAATACAAATATCTCTAACAGTTCTGGCATAAATTGGTACATCTCTGAGTGCTCGTAAGAGTGGAATTTTAACATAAAGATTCTGCAATTCCCCTAGAAGATTAAAAGAAGGTAGCTCAGGTGTCTTAGTGAGAGCTAGACACTCAGGGAATGGTGGCTCTGCTATTTTAGCAGTTTTATTAGAGGATGACTCTTCTATTTCAGCACCCTTATTAGGTAAATTATTCCTTTCCATCTCTTCTTTTTCAGAGTCAGAAGAAGTAATATCATCGATAATAGGCTCAACTACTCTCCCAGATCGTAGATGAATATCATTACACTGCGCAGGGAGGGTAGGAGATATAAGATGGTTCTGAATATCAATGACTTGCATAGCTTTATTATTAGGATTAGGGTTCGGTTGTACAAGCAGTTGGGGTCTTATTGTCTGATTATTTGGTGGAGCACCTGATGGTAGAGAGAGAGGTTGCTGAAATTGAGGAAATTGGTTTGGAAATGGTATTTGTTGAGCTCTCTAGTTTGGGTTCCATTGATTAAAGTAAGATTGCTGTGGAGGCCAAGGAGTCCAAATTGCAGGGTCTACAAAGGGAGGGTTCATTTGTTGCACGGGTGGGAAGTTCATTTGGTTAAAGGGTGGATATTGCATTTGGTTGAAGGGCGGGTAACTTGCTTGATTAAAAGAAGGATAATTATTCCAACGATTAAATGGCATATTAGAGTTCGTACCTTGTCCTCGTGGTTGCCATTGCCTTCTCTGTGTCAGCAAATAAACTGCCAGCTTCCTCCTTGGTTGGTTGTAAGGTTTCTTTTATTCCTGGTAAAGAGAGGCATTGTTGAGTTTCATGATCTTTCTCGCAAATGGTGCAAATTGGTACCTTGTCTAATGGACATTCCCTTAGTGGATGTCTTTCTCTGCATTTAGGATAGAAGACAGCCAAAGCAGCTTCTGCCTCTGCTTGTTTCCTCTTAATGTGCAAGGTATCAATCTGTGAAGCAAAAGAGCTTAACATTTTAGTTTTAAATTCTTCAAGTAGATTACCTATTTCAGCTCTTGTTGCTCCCCCACTGGCTGATTTTTGGACTCTTTAATATGTATTATCCCTGATTTTTGGTCTATTTGTAACTCCTCTTGAACATCTCTTATAGAGGTTGACAATTTCATCATACGATTCCTTATATATGTCTCCTTTACCAAACATATTTAACATGTCTAAACAGTCATCCCGTACCCCTTTCAATAATATTGTCTTAAGAATATCTTTACTTACATTAGGGTGATCGGATCTCTGCAGATTATGTAATCTTTCCACAAAATCCTCCAAATTTTTGTCCTCCTTTTGAACCATATTGAATAGTTCCTCCCTTTTCTCTCTCGTCCGACAATAGTCTTGATATTTCACTAGAAATTTCTCCTTCATCAGCTTCCATGTTGTGATCACATGACCTCTCAGGCTCATAAACCATCTTAGTGAATTTCCTTTTAATGTCGTTGGAAATAGCTTCAACTTCTGAGCATTAGTAACATAATCATAACTTCTACACAATATATCAAACTCGAAAAGAAACTCATCAGGGTCTTCAGAAGATAAACCATGGAAGTTAGGTAAGGCTGAGAGTGGGATGTTCTTCATAGGAGTTGCCCCTCTAGGAAGATCCCCGATAGGAAATCCCAAGGTGGAGATAGAATTCTCGCCTCTTCCCTCTCCTCCTCCATGTCCCCCACCTAAGAGTCCTTCATTGTTTCCATCCATTGGTTGTTCCCCTGTTGCACTTGCCCGGTCTTCAGCACTTTCCATTGGACCCTCAATGTCTTGAATTGGTTCCTCAACATCTTCTAATGGTCCCTCAATATCTTCTATTTGTTCTTCAATGTCTTCTATTGGTTCCTCAGTATTTTCTACTTCTCTTAGACCCTTTCAGGGCCCACAACTTCCTCCATTTCATAGTTTGTTTGGAGAGAGTGCTGAGTCTTTCGCTTCTGAGAGCTTAGCCTCTGAGAAGTTTCAGCTTTTGAGATAATCTCATCAATAAAAGTTTTTATTCCTCCTCTTCCTTTGCCCTTGCCACCTGTAGGATTAGTTTTCTTGCGTTCTCTCATGCATTCTGCACATCTAAAAGAAAATTATTAATGCTTTTAAAATCTATGATTGCCTTCCTCGGCAACGATGCCAGAATGTTGGTCACTTTAATTGTTTATTAATTCAAACAACTAAGTGCTACATAAATTGTCAACATAGAGAAGTTTTTTTATTTCAAAGGCAACTACACACTATATGTGCTCAATCCCAAAAGAAATGAAGTTATAGTAATAATTAAACTAGTCACACCTTGCTCCAAGCAAACTAGAGCTTCACTCCAAGTTACAGCAAAAATAATCTATTGCAGGCAGTTACCAAGGAATGCTTAAATTCATTAAAAGAGTAATCTAATGAAAAAAAGTCAATCTGCAAAGGAAAACACTGTCTATGCTGTAATAGAGAACAGGACCCTATTCCCGAATGATCCAAATTGGATCCACAAAAGACTGTCAAGAACCTTAACTATATCGAGTTGAACAAATCCTTGAATATTCCAAAATAGCGATCAAAAACGCCTTGAACCAGTGGCAATGGCTGCCAACGTGGAACGACGAGCACCTCAGTCAAAGCGCACTGACCAAGGCCCATGGAAACTACGCAGGAGGTTAAAGCAGCCCCTCGGAGCCCCGGATTGGGAAAAGGAGGCGATTTTGATGTGCAATTACTGGGAAAACAGGGCTAAAGTGGAAAAGCCTTAAGCACTTGGTCGCGTTGTGAGCCAGAGAATTGCAGGCGGAGAAGCAAAAAGCGCTAAAAGACAAAGGCGGGACACACGCTTTGGAAAACCAGCGGTATTGATCGGGGTGCACTTGAACGGTAAGAGGTTTTGGAGGAGAGCGGAGTGATCCCACTCAGCGATCGACCTGTGGCAGCAGAGGTGAGAGAAAAACCATCGTGATCGCGCGCTATCGGTCGAGCAAGTAAACCGCGCTCGACATGTGTATGACGTTGGATCTTGGGGAGCCTAGATCGGATGGGTGAGATTGCGCCCGATGGAGGAAGTGAAATCAACAGGGGATTAAGCCACTTTCTAAAGGGATTTGGAATCCAATTGACCACCACGGTGGAGAAAGAACGCATACACGGTGTAACGGAAGAAACGAACCGACGAAGCATGTTGGCACCAGTTAGATGGAGACATGTGGCCACTTCCCGAGCATTCATGCTGACGCCGAACATGGAACTCCAAGCACAGCTGCAGAAGGTGAATCGACGCAAGTGGGAGAGGAACCAAACAGGCATAGGGATCGAATGGCTAAAGCCATGAACAAAGACAGTCGAACTAAGGAAGGAAGGAAGGAAGAGAAGAGTCCGAGTGACCAAGAGAGACAGTGAACAGTGAACCCGGAGAGGAGGACTGAACACAGAGCGCAGTAAAGCCAAGCAGAGGAGACAGAGGGTCGAGATGACCACAGGCAGCATCGAGCACCAGAGAGCTTGAAGATTCAAGCCTTCCCATAGAGGAATCTATTTGGATTGAGCATCACAGTTGGCTCTTTCCACTATAGACCACGGGTCACAGAGCTGGTAGGAAGAACAAGAGTCTGTGTACTCCAAGTGGCTTGGGGAATCCAAGAACCACCCTGCCAAGCAAACCTGCTTCAGGAGAACTTGCATTGAGTTCCTGTATTTGTAATTCTCTGCTTAAAGACACAATAAAACAAGGCCACCACTGAAAGCTGGACCAGAGATGTAACCCTGGAGAATAGGGTGAACTCCTTATTAAAAATTCTTGTGTCTTTGTGTTGCTTATTGTATTTCTCTGTTGTATTTCCATTTAATTTCTATGTATTGGCAATCTGATCGATCTGTTGTTTCAATAACACAGAACACACACACCATCACATGAGTCTGTAATACCTTTTGTTTAATAAATATTCAAACTGAGGTCACTCATAGGGTGATTATCAGATCAAGTGGTATCAGAGCATTTTAGGCTGTAAGGTTAGACAAGCTTGTATTGGGTTAGCTGTGAGTGCTCACTAAATCAAAGCTCAAATTAGGAGAAGGAGAGTTGGTGGAAACTAATCCTGAAATTGGGAGAGTCTATTCTCGGAAGACAATGTCAGAAGAAGGTTCTATAGGGCCAGACCCTCAATTCATAGAAAGTTTCCTAGCTATAAAGTCTATGGTAGAAGAAATGTATAGGGACTTTAGAAAGAATAAGGATGAAGATTCATCAGGCTCTAAATGAGATAAATAAGAATATGAGTCTCATTCCCATGACCACTCTAAAGGAAAGGGGAAACAAGAAAGTTTTCTCACACCTCCTAATAACCCTGTGCATAATAAGAAAGCATCTTTGATTAAGTTAGATGTTAAATTTATTTGCCTATATATGATGGAGAGCTAAATGCTGAAAAGTTGGAGAATTGGATTACAAAAGTTGATGTGTATTACAGAGTACAAAACATAGACTCAGACAAGAGTAAGATTCAGCTGGCAAGCCTACGCCTAGGAGGCACTACCTTGGTT
>APFE030578495.1:3873-17861 GCA_000404065.3 Pinus taeda
TTGCAAAACATAAATAACATTAAAGATATTGTTACTTATAAGTTCAAAGAAAAATTGTGGTGTGAGAAAGATTTAGCGGCTAAAAGAAAATTAAGTTATTATAAGAAGGTCATCAACCCCATCCTAGAAGATCAAAAGTATCTCTCTATTTTAACTAGCTCAATGAAGAAAATTAATATAGCAAAGATTAGAACGAATTCTCATGAGCTCCATAGTGAAACAGGTCGTTGGGCAATTCCTAAAACGCCATGGATAGAAAGGATCTGCCATATTTGTGAGAATAGGAGCATCGAGGATGAAAACCACTTCCTCTTAGAGTGCCCTGCATACAACCACATTAGATCTCAATTTCACAACCTTTGTTACAATACTGACCTTCCTAGCCTTTTACAATGCCAAAATTATAGTGAACTCGGGAGGCTTCTCTCCAAGCTTTTTGAGCATAGGAATAAAATCTTAAATCAAAATAAATAATTTATCTTTTTAGGTCCGATAGATCATTATTTGGTCTCAGCGGACGTTAACCATCATCATCATCATCATCATCACTATTGAGGGATGATTTCCATTTATTATAAGTTTAGTCTTTTAATTTTTAAAAGGTTAAGATAGTATGCATTCAATCCTATTAATATTAGTGTATCTTCCATGATCCAAAGCAATGCTAAAATATATACGGTAAAATGCATACTTTATATTTAAATCCAATAGTATATAATTAATTATGTAAATCATATTAATTAATATATTTTTAATTTATTAGTGATAACATTTATTAATTTTACTATGTTGGTTATCTTATATGTTCTATAAAATCTGCTTAGTCATATCTCATAGATACAAATGCTAGGTAATATATTGGTTAAAGATATTTGATTTCAATTTCCTAACATTTTATTGTGAGTATTACATGTAATTTCAAATTAAGATTCAAGATTTAAGAAATTATTTTTGTGTTCTAGTCATTTTCATTTTTTTCTTGTGATAAATATGTAAAAAAATTAACATAACTATATTATTCAATAATTTTTTAATTAAACATTGATTAGTAAACGGTTAATTTATTATTACAACATCGCTTTTAAAAAAACAAAATTTTAAACATAGTATTCATTTAAAAAAAACATAAAAACTTAAAAATTGTATGACCAGTAATGAAAATTCTAAATTCCAACTCTGTAACCAAAATCTAAATTCCAACTCTGTAACCAATGGCTTTGTGCTGTCTCATTTACTGCTTTCTACCCAACATATCCAAAAGATCATGACATAGCTATCCTTGATTAGCTGGGCTTGGGGAACTGGAGATGTGGCAATAGGTCAGTCCCGGTATTATTGATTCGCCAAGCTGCCATGGTACGGTTGAAACTCAAGAACAAATTGATGACAGTGAAGAGAAGAGAGCAGTGGTCGATCAAGAGTGTACAAAAGAGAGAACATAACCTCTAGAATGAAATCTAATAATCTATCTGTTGGATGCAGATAATATATTAGATGAGGTGCTTTGTGTATACTCAAAATAAGAATCTTGTCGCAATTTAGTTAACTGTTCATGTTTCAAAATATTATTTTATTCATCTTTCACAAGAGAATTTTAGCCATGTATCCGTAATCTTTTAAATGAATTTTGTGTTCAGTGGTTAATCTTTGAGTAATCAGGTGTTGTGTGTATAATGAATATGATAATTTCAATAATGGTTTAGTTGAATATTTATTTTTGAAATGGAAAATACATTTTCTTTTTAATTTGAATTTAGTTGAAATAGTGCAAATAGAGTATAATAGTTTTATCGGAAGAGTATTGTTTCACCTGGTTATCATGGTACTATTAAAACTTAAAAGGAAATTGATAACCGTGAAGAGAAGAGAGAATGGATCATTCAAGAGAGTATAAGGGCGACAAACCATAATCTCTTAAATGAAATCAGACAATCTATCTGTGATTATTTGAGTTAATGAGGTGATTGTATCCTCGAATCTGCAGCTTGAGAAAATATATTTTCTCCTTTGCCTTGAATTTACTGATATATTATACATTAAATATAATGGTTTATCTTGTTTTCCAAAGGTAATAATTTCTAGAGTTTATAAATTTTTGTTTTCATATAGTGTTTTTAAGTATAGAAATTATTGACATTAGAATAATATATATCATTTTTTTTTATGAGTTTGTGAGAAACTAACATATTTAAAATGAAAACAAAATTTATCTATTCAAATGATATATATCTATATATATATATACATACATGATTGAAATTAACAAAGTTTCATGAATCAAATTCAATAAATATATCATATTTACATATCCAATCATCATGGAACTTATTCTGAGGATGGTAGGATAATTCACACCAAAACAAATTAAGATTACTGCATCCTCACAACTATTTTTAGCATAGATAGTTAAGTCAAAATAAGTTCTTTTAATCTAGAAGCTTTAAGTAGTTAGTGTTTCAATTTAGGAAACTGAAAACCTTGTATATTGACTATTCCAACTTCCTTATTCAAAACATTCATCTAATTTACCTTTCATTTAAAATAATCTAAAATGAAATTATCCAAGTAAAAAAGTTGCCATATTTATAGTTGGGTTAATAATTTCTTTATTGTATACCTTTTTCACGCATTAATATACTTTGGTAATAGTTAGGGCTTGGGTAACTACCCAACCTAACTATAATAGAATAAATTATCATCCTTTGATGGCTTATTCTCTTTTAAATTAAAATCCTTAATTATTGCCAAGATTCCAGTAATTCACTTTTATAAATTAAAACATAATTACTATTCATATCAAAGTTAACTAATATTCGGTTTGTCAAAAAATGCAGTAAAATGAATATTTAAAGATGTATGGGGATATCATAAGTGATTTGACTCACTTCTAAGTCTACTAATGCATACATACTCTAACTCCTCTTGTTTTAAACATGTGACCTCTTAGGAAGAAACACATGTTCTTCACTATTAGTACATTGCATATAAACATTTAAATATAAATTAATATTATTTTATTTAATTGAATTTAAATATTTTTTTTAATACACAATAATTTGTTAAATATTTTTGTATATAATTTTATTTATTATATTATAATGTTGTAATATTATTATATAAAAATTTGTGTTTTTAATTACAATTTGTAAATCATAATTGTTTTAAAATTATAATTTTAGATGTATTAATAGTTTTCAAAATTTCTTTATCAATATCTTTTCTAGTAGAGTATTTTTTTGATAAGTCAAGCAATATTGGTTTAAAATTTAAATTCAAGGGAAAAAATAACATTTGTTTTATTAGAAAGAGATTTTATTTAAAGTATTCTATATGTATAATTATCTAATTGAATAATGACACACTTTGAGTGGGCTAAATGGTTGAGAGTATGTCTTCAATTGGATAATGATACAGTTTGAGTAGGCCTAATGGTTAAGAGTATGTCTCTTTTCTTAAGAGATCATGGATTAAAAATAAAAAACAATAAAATATGTATACCTTAACTAGACTTAACAGCCAAATTTCATATTAATAATAATAATAATAATAATAAAATCATTTAGTTTCTTTGGATGATATTTTATATAAACTCCTCTAATTATATAACGATTTAATTTAATTAATTGAGATAATTAATTAAATCTATTATCTAAAATCCAGAAGTCAATCCCATATTTATAATGTTCGATAAAATACACTAATCACGTGGCTCGTCAGGGACGGTGCACAATTTCTAATTGCTAATGTCGAGCCAACATAATGCGCTAACGAAGACAACCACACGATAATTCGGTACGCAAATAAGACCAACAAATTTGATAGTCAAACGATTGTGATCGTTTAGGCGCGCACATATTGCCGTACACGACACACTAACGCACAATATGCCTTTGAATAATGTATGTAGAGTCGTGGTCTCCAACACTCAAAATTAGACGAGTGAACGTGCAAAAACACTCAAATTTACTACGTGTTCATGAGACGGAAAACACTCAAATCTACTACAACGCTGGCGTTTATTTGTTTGAATGAAAGAACGGATTGCAGTGTACGAAATTCAAAAACCTGTGGATAAGAATGGCTTAGGACCCACGACCTCAGCCCACTGAATTCGATATAAGGCTGCAAAGTCTCTCAACTTTGGCAGATACATTTCGAAATTTCGCTCCACTATTTTATCTGTGGCTCCTTTTCTCCGACCCGAAAAAATGGAATCCAACAATGATGCTGCTCAAATGAAGATCGATGAGGATAGTTGGGTTATTCAAATTAAGGAATCTCTCGACGCTCTACAAGAAGAAGAGGAGGAGAATGTGAAGGGGTTCTGTGTCTCGGTGTTTAATGTGCCAAAAGAGTTATTGGCAGACAAGCCAGAAGCCTACATTCCTCAAATGGTTTCCATCGGTCCCTCTCACCACTGGAGATCTGAGCTCCATGATATGGACCACCACAAATGGGCAACTGCTTGCAGACTTCAGAAAGAAATGAAGGGTCCAGCAAAGTTTCATTCGGTCATTGTGGAGGAGTTTAAAAAATATGATTGGCATGTTCGGAGCTGCTACCACAAGTTCGTTGACTATAAGGAAGAGACCTTGGCGTGGATCATGGCTCTGGACGCCGTCTTCCTTTTTCAGTGTTTGCACTTTTATGTCAGACACGCCGACCAAAGCTTCCACCTGGAAGTAAAAACGCTGGGCCGTGTCTTAGATCTGACTGGCACCGGTGCCTTCTACAACTCTATTCTCAGAGATTTGATGATGCTCGAAAATCAGATGCCACTTTTCTTAATGAAAAAGCTTTTGGAGTTAGAGTTGGGTTGTGAAGCCAACGCAGAGGAGAGGCTCTCCAGGCTGTTGTGTCTAATGGTCCAAGAACTATCGCCTTTCAGTTTCAAGTTGCCAGAGAGTGGAAATCTCCGTATCAACGAAAGGCGGCACATGTTGGAGGTGCTGTACTACTGTATTGTGCCTTGTACAGACAATCAAAGTCCAATTCGATTTGATGAAGGAAAGGATGCTCCTTATCCAGCGGACATGTCAGCCGTGACTCCAACTCTAATTGAGGAAAACGATGATCCGCCTGATCCAGCTGTCAGTTCAACCGTTAAAGAATCCCTCAGTATGCTCTGGCAAACTCTCTCTTCCATGAACGTTGGCGTTGCTCGATTTCTCAAGATGTTACTTCGGCGAGCGCTGAACTGGAAGCCTTCACAATTTGTGATGAAGATGCCCTTTCTTCTTATTCTGAGTACGTTTAAAAGGCTCGAAAAAGATGGAGTCACAACCGTCGAAGAATCGTCTGTTAAGATCATACAGCCCTCTCCACAAGAACTGAATATTCCTTCGGTGGCTGATTTAAATTTTGCGGGAGTCAAATTCTCTCCTACCGATGGCGATCTCGGCACAATACAATTTGACGAGAAAACGGCCACGCTTTACCTCCCCAGAGTAAAGTTAGACAGTAACACAGAGGTAATCCTGAGAAATCTGGTGGCATTCGAAGCTTCTGCTGCGCCTGGTGCGCTTGTTTTGCGGCGATATACTGATTTCATGAATGGTATGATCGACGGAGTAAAAGATGTGAAATTGCTGAGAGAGAGCGGGATTATTTGTAACCACCTCCAAAGTGACGGAGAAGTTGCCAGCCTATGGAACAGCATGGGTAAGTGCGTTCGTCCAAAAGATGCTGGATATTTGGACAAAGTAATCAAAGATTTAAATGAATATTATAGTAGAAAATGGAAGGTTGTGGCGGTAGAGTTTGTGAATAATCAGATTTTCAGCTCGTGGAAATTCCTCTCTCTTGCAGCTGCAGCAATACTTTTGATCACTACTTGTTTGCAAGCGTACTGCTCTGTCTATAACTGCAAAAACTGGGTAAAACAATAGAGTTACGCACCAGAATCTTGCCCGCTGCTGAGAATAAAACCCCGCAGCAGCGAAATGGAAGATTGCCGTTTCTAATATTTCTGTTGATCTGTTCGTGTGATTATGGATTGATTTGGGCATCGCTGCTATCCTCAGAAGCGCAGGTGTTTTTATTATGCAGCGTGTGAGAAACATCCCATCTGTAATTCCTTCAGCTTAAAGTAAATGTAAAAATCCCTAATTAAATAAGTTTTTTAATTTGCAATCTCTGAAGTGTGGTTATATATATATTTACAGTACATTAATATATAAAATATTCAATATTACATTCATATAAATTAAATGATTAAAAAAAATTATAACCATTAAAATACTTAAAGGTCACACTGTCTAAACTTTTTGAAATAGGAAATTGGTTTTAAAATAATGGTTTTTTATTTGGATTTTTCTTTAAATAAATAAATATTCTCAAATTATTAGGTCTTAACCACCTATATAATTTTATTAAGTAAAAAAAATTCAAATCCCTATTCCCAAATACACTAAGCTTATCAATGTAAACATATATCAAAGATTTACAGCTTCAAATCTTTAAGTCAAACTATATACTTCTTTAGAGATTCTATAATTAAAATAAAATTATGAATCCAACAACAAAATAAATCATTATAATTTTTATTTTTGCTAGTTATTTATTTACTTATTTATAAAAATATATAAATTACTATGTACGTAAAATTAAAAATTGTTTATAATTTTTAAAAATGGCATGTCTATTTTTTAATAGATGTTTTAATTTAATTATTAATCAATTAACATGTGAATGACATATATATACTAATTTGTAATATTTTTTAGATTTTTTAATATTGATATTAATAGAGTTTATTTAAATAGTTATATTTTTTTTATTTTAATAAAATTGATTAATTAAACTTATTAATGAAATTGATAAAATAAAAGCTATGGTTTCTAGACATGAAAAAAGTAAGTTATGGTATTGACTTTCTATTAAATGAATAAATCTTTAAATTAAAATTTTGTTACATACATTTTTTTCCTTAAAAATATATATATTTATTATTAAATCATTCTATATTTTTCGAAATAAATACAATTTTAATTAAAATAAATAAAAATAATTTTGATTTTAATTTTAATTAAAATAAAATAAATTTGATATAATTATTTTTAATATATATAATTATAAGTGGTTAAAAATGGTCTATTTAACTAACTTAGGTTTTTTTTTAATTAAATAATGGTTGTAACCCTAATATGGTCCTAACTAATCAGTCAAATCTAGCCGTTGTCAATATCGTTTTCTTAGCCGTTGGAATTTCTGCTCTATTTATTTAACATGCAATGCTTGATCTACTCATTCAGCTTGTCCTGAGGATGAACCACACTAGTTGATTCGAAATGCGTTGGCAAATAAAATTTCTTGTGATGTAGGCCGAAAAATCTCTCATAAAATTAATATGGATCACAAAATTAATATGGATCACAGAAGCCTCAACTCAACAAAATAAATTTGAATTTAATTAGTTTTTTTTCTTATATAAAATATATTTAAAAAGAAATTATTTCATATTTATTAGTTGCTAACTATTTATTTATATATATACTAAAATATTTTATTTAAAATTTCAATATATATATATCTATATATTATATATATATATATATATATATATATATATAACCCAATTTTAATTATAATTTATTCATAAAATTTTAGTATAAACCCGATTGAATATGATTTAAACCATATAATATTACATCACCGCTTAAAAATTAAAAACAAGTAGGTTTCTCCATATGAATTGAATAGAATTTTTAACCAAAGGAAAAAACTTAATAAAATAGGTTGGACCATTCAAAATTTGCCAAAATGTGATGAGAGTTGTCTGTCAAAGCTGGTAAAATGAATAAAGATCATATGTCGTGATCTTTATTATAATTTTATAATAAGTTATTTTAGTGTGATTTTTTGGAATTTTTTTATGGGTTTTTTTTTTTAATTTCTCTAAAAACTGTCTAGAATTTTATTGAAATTACAAATTTGGTGACTAACCCCTGCACAATCTAAGTGGCCTAGGGTTTTTCAAGGTGTTCAACCAATATATACATTCAAAAACCAATTTATATAACAAAAATTAAGATTTAATCTCAATTTTTTCCCCAGAATTCTTGTACCCAAAGTCCAAAAAATCCCACTAAAAACAACTCCATTTTATAATTTTATTGAATAAGTTTTGAAAATATTATCTAATTAAACATGAAAAGTAATATGCAATAATTAAACATGAAAAGTATTATGCAATAATGGAAATTTATTCTTAAACTATATATAAAAATATTTATAAAATTTATAATAAATAAATAAATGTTTATATAAAATTGGTGATTGAGGGAATGATAACTAGGTATAAATAATGTCATATGGTTTGGGTTTGAGTTTAAGTTCCACAATGATTAGGTTGGATTTGAGTTCAAATTTTTTAATAAGGTCCACATGAGGTTCATTTATATAGCCGTAGTCTAACGACACCGCTTGGACGAATTTTTGTAAATCCAAGTTATAATTGTTAAAATTTAAATGTTAGGTGCCCTAGACAATTTTGATGGTGTTGAATCCATTTCCACCATCAAAAACACGATTCAAACACTACTTGTACACAATTTCTTGAGTTCTTTTTGCCTAGATTCCGACCACTTTTGGCCGTCTGAGCAATTCCTCCGTCTCCTTAGATGACTCTGTCTATATATATATATATAATGAATTATAGGATAAAATAGTAAAAAGTCAGCATCAATAAACGTCAAAATTGTTGGCATATTCTTGAATTCACAATAGCGTTCTCTTGTAATTATTTATTAGAAAAATATTCTATTGTTACGAACATATTAAGTGATACATTCTTATGTTCATCGCACAAATGGAAGAACTATTTCACTAGACCTCGAGGATATAGGTTGGAAAGACCCTTGGCCTCATATAATATTTAAGAATGTCATAAATGACTTAAGCCTCTTAGTAGCCACATCATTTATAAGGATAAACTAGTATTTGCATCTAATTTTGCAAAGGGAATGTCGTAAAGCATAAATTGAAGAACAATCGAGACATGGGAATGGGGAAATCTAAATAAGATGCAGAGATGTAGAGAAATGAAATTCTAATGTTGCATAAACTAAAATTGATTTAGGGTGCCTAAGAATATATTTTTTATTAATTATTGAATTAATATTGCTTCCTTTAAGCCATTTGATAGAAGCTTCATTCGTGCTTCTGCAAATCACCTAAATTTAATGGCTTACTCAATGCTTATTAGTTTTCCCTAAAAGGTCTTTTGAACCTAAACAAAGTAATACATGTGATTTTGAAAGTTGTACAGTTGGAAAAGAAAATTGGCCAATTGGACTTCCTACTTCTATCAATTTTTTTTAGCTAGAATACATGCCTGATAATCCACACTTTTCACTTAACGATTAATGACTCACATGATTAATTGTCCCTTGTACTATGAATTTAATATTTTTATGCACTTACAATTAAGGGAACAAAGAAGATCCAAAGAATGTATACCGCAGGGACCAATAAACAGTCTATTTGAATATCCTTGTTAGGTTCAATAAAAATAACATTATTTCTCCTTGAATCCTTCACAGTCAATACAAATGTTGTATAACAAAAGGTTGACGTTGTTCTCAATCAAGCAATAGTTTTGATCGAGAATGCCAAATCTCCTTGCTAAAGCACCAAGAATGTCTTGAACAACAACATTAGCTCTCTCCCGAGATTTCCATTGAGGAGACTATGCTTCGTTAACACCAAGTTGATGGCCTTCTCAGAGCTTACAACAAAAAATGAGACAAATATCATAAAAACAATTTGGAAAGCTTCTATGGTAATCAACAATAGATTTTGTACAGTGTTACTCCAAAAATTAACAAACATATTGGATTAATATGTTAGCTAACCAACATAATTGAGGTTCTATGAAGAATTTATTATTAAACGAAATACAAATTCACATCATGATCAAAATAGGTGCGTATTATGTAAGTATGATGTAATTTTGTAGGAAAGGTCTTCCATAGTAGCCTCAAGAAAGGATGCAGATTGGTGTTGGATTGTTTGTCTTGGATAGTCTTAAACTGTGGATACATAATTCACTCATCTCAAGGGATAGTTGAAACCATAGACATTTCCAACTCACAGAAGATGACTCAAATTTGTAAGCTCAAATATTTGTAGTTGTTTGCAACAACTCTCCAGACTTACCCTCAGAATTATGCCAATACTTTAACCTTAAAAATGTGCCAAGAATTCTCACAAATATACCTTCCAAATGTCCTTAACAGGATTCAAAATAAACCCATCGTTTGTGCCCTAGTGGGTGTTTGGTTAGGGCATCACTGTTCAGCGTTAAATTCTTTGATTATATTAAGGAATTAGGCTCCAAATGAATTCTTCATCCAACTATATTAGCTTGATCGAATCGTTGAACAATCTGCAATCATCTATCGTATAATCCAACCACATAGATGGATGACAGGTGGCCTAGAGGGAAGTTTTTATAAGCTCCTACATGTGACTACCTCTCTCTCCAAAGAATGAAGCAAACCAACAACCGTTTCAAGAACTTCCCTCTCCACTTTCTGGGCATAACTGTGCATAATTTTCTCATCCCTCCCACATTTTTTCTTGGGGGATATGGATTTGTAGCCAAGCATGGGTAAGGAAGAGTTGCATTTCTCATCTAAGAAGAAAGCTCCCATTCTATTTAAGAAATTTTATTGCTAGGCTTATGGAAAAAATATTGAAGCCACTTCAAATACCATACAAAGCTAATTTCTTCTTATTCCTCTCCAAAGTTATCGATTGCAGATAATTTCAAATTAAAACCACCAATTTTAGAGAACCTCCATATGATTATATAGCGTTGCTTAGTATTTGTAACATGCAATATATGCTATCACCCCCTCAAGGTAAATGTTATCCAAGCAAATAATTTTGTAATTGCTAAGGGGCCAATAAAATAGGATCAAACAGACCATAGTAGGACCTACAATGATGCAGTTTTCGTGGAAAATAAATAAGATAAACATATATCCAATACTTAGTTTCAAACATAGAAAATAAACCACAATTAAATGGAGTTAGGCATTAGTTTTAACCTAGTAGTTCGTTGTACTTTGCTAGGATTCACATTTTTCAGTGGTCCTATGAAATAAGGGTGGTCACATTTTTGCGTGGTTTACCCAAAAATGTACCTTAGGAGAACATAAACCCATGATTATCCAAGGAAGAGTGGTTGAATAGATACTAGTACACAGACAAACATAAGAATTTTTCTGTTTCTTTCCTTGTGCATTACACAAGTGGATGTCTAAATTAGTGGACAATCAGGATACGTGGAGGCTTGACGACATTATTGTGTGGACTCCAAAATTGGTGAAGTGCTTGGAAGCTTCCAAAAATAACATCGCGCATGATGTCGATCACTGGATTGATTTTATATTAGGAGGATTTGTCACTAAGCTCATGATCGATACAACTATTAGCTATATTGAAGCAAAACACAGGTTCTTCAAGGGACCATGAGGTAAGTACTTAAAATCCCTGAAGACTTGGATTAAGATTTTGCTGTGTGAAAAATGGGTTATGCCATTGCCTTGATGTTTGGGACTACGTGAAGTGGAAAATCCTCCAGAAGAAATGGAGAATTGGGCTCTGAATAAAGTTTGTTCTTAGGACCCTCATCTAGTCACGATGAAGGAATCATTCTGAGTACACTATGAAGTGTGCTACAGATATTAAGTTTGGGTGTGTCGAGGATACCTCATCCATCCACTCCACCTCCACTTCCACCTCCTCCGCATACACCTACACCTTCACCTCCACCTCCACCTCTGCATCAACCATTCAACATGGAGAACACAATGAAGATGCCAATATTTAAAAGGGTAGGAACTGAATACCCCGAAAAATTCTTGTTAGTTGCAGATGTTGTGTGGACAACACATTAGATTACTGATGATAATATGAATAAAGCACAATGGTCACAACACTGTAGGATAGGACGCTAACTTGGTATATCAAGTTATGTTAAGATAGACCTAACATGACGATGGAAGAGACTCAATAGACATTGAACATTGACTTTAAGAAGCCTAAGTTTTAGTCGCAGTCTGTAATGAAGTTTAAGGAGATACATCAAAGGGTAAAGTGTGCATACTTGGTGTGGAGTTATAAAAAGGGTCTCTTTCACCTCTAGTTACCTCACATTAATATGTCAATCCGGGAACGTTTTGCTATTTCAAAGAGTGTCTCAGTCTGAGGCTTAGCATTTGTCAAAGTAATGCTCGTAGTACAGTTGTTTGAAACTACAAAAGTAAATGGATGCGTGTCTACAACTTAACTACTTCAAAAGGCTAAATATCACATTCAGATATTAAGCAATGTATCAGTCAAGGGTTCGGTAGCAATAACCCATCCCTTTAGAAACTGATAGAAAAGAAATCGGAGAACAGATCAAGGGTCTAGGAGCCGGGTAGCAGATGTTGATGCTCACTACAGGCTGAGATCATCCTTAACAAATAACAAGAAATGAAATGGCAGAAAAAGAGAACAACAATGATATAGAACAGAAACCTTAAAATGGAATAGCAATTCGAAAATGGAACAACAATTCAGAAATGAAATAGCAATTTAAAAATGGAACAGCAATTCGGAAATGGAACAGCAACCAAGGAATCAAGCAGTAACTAAGTTTAACAAGCTGTGAATCTATTCAATCACGTTAATCCAAACATCAATCCTTCATTCTTAAAGATGTACACACACAATGGAACAACACTGCCTACAGATACATGATGGAATAGCACTGAAAACCATATAAACACAACGTGCTTAGTCTGATTTCGTTATCACTCTAATTAGAAAGCATACGATTGCATCTCAAGATGAAATAGTAATATTCAAGGATTCAATAATCATATAAAATCAGAGCTTCCAAGATAAATTTGTAATGCTAAGGCACAATCGCGTAACACAAAAACTCGTAATGGAACAACAGTATCCTGTAGAGATTAACCGTATTATACCAACACCTAAAGGAATAGTAACATGATGCAACGTCAATACAACACTTTTGTTTGCAGGAACATTAAATGGATTAAACACGACAGAGCATGTGACATAAACTTTAGAAAACACGTCAGATTACCAGATCACATTAATAAGCAAACCACACAGAAACCACGCGTAATGGTACAAGAGAAAGTGTCCTCCAGAGCCGGGCCCTTAGCCTCCAGGGGTACACCGATTAAGGTTGATCCAGGCTCAAAGATAAAAGAGTAACCAAGTCTGTATTAATGCATGAAGTAAAATTACAGTAAAGTAAGTCTTAACAGGACGTAATGATCATAGTCTTAATCTTTTTAAAAGAAATTACATAAGAGCATCACCATCCTTTAGCTAACAATGCTACCCCTTATATAAGGGTGACGACGAAGATATATAGATGCAGAAATAGATAAAACAACGATCCATCAGGATCAAGGATCCTGAGGGATTCGCAGAATCATTAATCCTGAGTTACTTCTTCTCTTTTCTGCGCCGAGCTGGTATGTCCGCTTCCTTTCCTATGTTGGTCCGTTTTGATCTGGTTTGCATGCGGTCTCCCGTTGAAGGGACAATAGTTAATTCATCTTTGTCTTTTCCTTTAGGATGGCCACTTTTCGTTTTTCCTCCCTCCTGTACATGGAAACAACAATTGTCAGTGTTCTATATTAATCTCACATGTTTCGTTATAATTATTTATCATTTTCTAAGTTCATGATGCAAAAAGGCTTATAAGTCCTAATGAAAAAATACTGAAATAACCATCAAAACATACCTTCTTTGATACTCCACACACCCCCCCGGCTTACCCTTTTTCATGGCCTCATGAAAACATTGTAGTTGACATGCAAGGCAGTGAGTGAGTAGGCTGGAGATAGAATCTCATGTGAGGGCCTACAACCGTGATGCGAAACTAGGTAATCAAAGAAATGGCCTGTCTGACCCTCAGGCATCTCATACAGGGCTTGGTATCCGGGTGCAGGATG
>APFE030578497.1:27172-48550 GCA_000404065.3 Pinus taeda
CTCAGCAGAAGCTTCCTCATCTCAAGGAGGAACTCAACGCAATGGGGACCATTGCTTCCTAAGGTGGGAGGAATGATCTAGGTGGATGTTGGTGGCCACCCACCTATCCCATTTGGACCCCTACAACTGTCTCTTTCATCTTTTTCAGTTTCCTAAATTGTCGCACAGTTTACTATTTTTAGCAGTTTTTTGGGCCCTGAACTTCCAGAGCCGTTTTGAGGCCCTAAACGACGTTTTTTGGGAAATCTGGGGCAACATGGGACCATGGATCGATGTTGCCTCCCAAAGTGGTAGTGCTCAGATAGATCTTTCTAACGAGCTATTGTACACATCGAATGGAGATCATATGCCAAAGTTACGACCACGGGAAATTGATGTACCAATTTACCCAAACGGGGCCCACAATTTGGTGTTTCATCTTCTAGGGTTAGGTTTCGGGATGTGAAAGGTTTTACATTGTTTCTCAACGATAAATAGGCCATCGAACCTCATTGTAACACAGTTCAGAGGCATGTAGCGACCACGTCTCTTCTCAGAGATAAGCTACCATCGCCCTAGCTGGTTTATTTCCATTTTTGGTTGTAAGCATATTTTAATATTTTCTATTAATGAAATGAGGTATTATTTCCACTACATCTTTGTGTATATGGTTATCTCTATATTTTATTGCATTCCTGTTTAAATCCGGATCATTGCAGCCATTCAAGAAATGGGCAATCGACTTTGTGGGACCTATCAAACCTTAGGGAAAAATAGGCACGTTCTACATCATCACCACGACGGAGTATTTGACACGATGGGCAGAACACAGCTGGTCAAAGACTACATGGCCCCTATAGCTGCAAAGTTTTTGTTTGAACACGTGTTGACCTGATTTGGATGTCTGAAGATCTTAATGACTAATCGTGGTACACATTTCCTGAATGAAGCCATCAACGTGCTCACAGAAGAGTTCCAGGTGTATCATCAGAAAAGAACACCATATCACCCACAAGCCAATGGAACAGTAGAAGCATTCAACAAAATACTGGAGACTGTGCTAACCAAAGTGTGCAACGCATAGCAAGATGATTGGGACATGTGCATACCTGTAGTACTATGGGCTTAAAGGACAATCTGCAAGAAACTAATGGGAGAAACACCTTTCCGGTTAGTTTACGACATGGAAGCTGTCATTCCAATGGAGTATATTGTATCTATTCTATGAATAGCCACCCTCATAGGTATGACGGACCGCAAAGCTCTGAAAGAAAGGCTCGCACAATTGGAAGAACCGAGGAGGAATGGTTCTTGACTATGTTTCGTCAGCAGGTACAAAAGGAGTGTGAAAAGCCCTGACACGATAGTCATATTAAGTTGTGCACCTTCAAGGTAAATGATTTTGTGCTGTTGTATGACAGTAATTTTGAAAAATTCCTAGGAAAGTTCAGAATGCATTGGCTAGGACCATACGTGGTTAAGAGGGTCACATACAGAGGCACAATAGAGCTGGTCAAACTAAATGGAAAACCTTTCCTAGGCAAGGTGAATGGCAGCCGCTTGAAGCCCTACACGATTGGGCCAACTATCTAACTAGTCGGCAGAAGCACAGTCTTCGTGCTCCAAGGAACCAGATAAAGGCACGGGACTATAAACATATGCAGCAAATACCAGTGTAGATGTATGTAAACAATTCAGACACAGAGGTCTCGAAATAGCAGATGCAACAGATCCAACAAGAAGCAACTCAGTGTGTTGCTGACCTCAACATAGTTCGCGAATAGTTGGAGCAACTCCATGCAAATATTGTCGCGCCGACAGAGTGACTTGAGGGTGAGTCATGGGCGAGTCATGATGTTTGTGTTGGGGGCCTGTTAGGCATGGAATCCCCCCCAAGGAATGTTTTGGGGCTCAAAGCCCATGTTTTGACCCGATACTGTTATAAAGACTCCACAAAATGCGAGCGCAAAGCACAAAATGTATGATAGAGTCACAGGGTTTTCCACCCTAGTTTTGTAATGTAATGTCGGCCTAACCGTAGTTTACGGACCATGGGATTGTATAAATAGAGCAAGGCTATAAGTGTAAGAGAAGAAGTAAAGAGAAAAGGAAAGAGTCTAAGTGACTAAGTGTGTCTTTGGGTCATAGAGTAGGAGAAGGCTTTGCATCTGAGTGCACAGAGGCCTAGTAATCCGCAGTTGAGAGCATGGACCCCTGTAGCTGAGTGAGTAGGGCAGAGTTGAGTCTGTAACAAAAGAATGGATTAATAAAGAGAAGTTTGATATCAATTTGTGTATTTGTTCTTGGATTAATGCATGTTCGATATAAATTGAAAATATACTATTTATTTACTGCACGCACCTATATGAATGATTTATGTTGATAAGTATAACTTAAAGCACACAAGTAGGCTAAAATAATCAAATAACAATGGAATACCAGTAAGGACTTGGGTAATAAGAGAATTCAACCCCCGAGTAGGGCTGCACGAAGGCAACATCCTAGGCCATGAGGTACAGGAAAGTGTGCGTAGCGACGTGCACGCAGGGTCGAACTATGGACCTCTTGAACCCATCAGACATCTCGAAGGTGCAGAAACCTGGTTCTAGAGGACTCCCATACTACTTCGAGTGAGACTTCTGTATGCACTTTGCGAACTGTTGCCGAAAGGGCCAATAGTATTAGGATTTGTTTGGCTAAATCAACTCTGAACTTGTGTCAGGCCCCTATAAGCCAATAGAAAGGTGCATCTTTATTGGGTAGAAGGATGGTTTAAAATGTTATAAGCTTTGGAACCCAGAAACAAAGAAGGTTATGTACAACCGAGATGTGGTGTTTAGAGAGGTGAAAGATGTTATTAAACATGAAGTGCTACAAAAGGACCCTGAGAAGATAGAGTTTGAGCTAAAGGAGGGAGAATCAAACTCTACAGGAGAAGAGGAATCATAATATGTTTAGCCACAAACTCCAGTTGTGAGAAGATCAGTTTGAGAGAGAAGTAAGCCAAAAAGGTATAGTCCATCTACTTTTTGTTCACATTTTTTATTATCTATTATTGATGATGATCCCATAACTGTGAGGGAAGAAGTTGATTCGAAGGATGGAAAACTCTAGAAAGAGACCATGGTTGATGAAATGGAATCTTTGCACAAAAATGAGGCTTTGGATATGTCGGCTAGAAGGAAACCCATTGATAGAAAATGGGTGTTTAAGAAGAAGATAAACACATAAGGAAAGGTGGAGAAATACAAAGCTCGTTTGGTAGAAAAAGGTTATTCCCAAGTGTCAGGAATTGATTTTGGTGATATTTTTTCTCCTATTGCCAAGGTAGCTTATATTACATTAATTTTATCTATTGTTGTTGATTTTGATTTTAAGGTAAAACAGATGGATGTGAAGACAACATTTATTCAAGGGGATCTGGAAGAAGAGATATACATGAAGCAACCTGAAGCCTTTGCGGTGAAGGGTACGAAAGAAATAGTATGCAAGTTAAAAAAATATATGTATGGGTTAAAACAGTCACCAAAGATGTGGTATAAAAAATTTGATACATTTATACGAGGACTTGGCTTGACCAGAAGCAAAGCAGATCATTGTGTTTATTTTAAATTAATTGGTGATCGTGTTATTTATCTAGTCTTGTATGTGGATGATATGTTTCTTGTTGGAACTAACAAGGAAATTATCCAAGATTTGAAGACCCAATTATCCTCCAAATTTGACATGAAAGATATTGGTGCTGCAAACTATATTTTGGGCATGGAAATTAAATGAGATCGGCCAAAGAGGAAGCTTTGGTTAAACCAGAGGAAGTATGTTGAGACAATACTGCAGAGGTTTAATATGCAGGATAGTATACCGGTGAAGGTTCCTATTCCTATAGGTGTAACGTTATATGTTGAACAATGTCCCAAGACACAAGAAGAGGAAGAAGACATGTCCTGATTTCCATATGCAAGTGCAGTTGGTAGCCTCATGTATGCAATAGTCTGTACTAGACCAGACAGTGCGCATGCAGTGGGAGTATTGAGAAGGTTTATGTCAAAACCAGGGAAGGAACATTGGACGACAGTGAAGTGGGTTTACATGTATTTGCATGGAATTAGTAATTATGATTTGTGCTACCAAGGAAGACCGAGATTTGACAGAGTTTTGGACATTTGTTTCTTTATTGATGCAGGTTAGGCTATAGATATATATCAGAGAATATCTACAAGTGGGTATGTGTTTAACCTATTTGGAGGTGTAGTCAGTTGGATGAGTAAGAGAGAGTCTATAGGTGCACTTTCAACTATAGAGGCAGAATACATGATAGTCACTCATGCAAGAAATGAAGCAATTTGGTTGTAGAGATTTTGTTCAAGTATGGGGTTAGTACAACAAGCTATAAGGATAGATTGTGATAGCCAAAGTGCAATTTTCTTGGCAAAGAACCCTACTTATCATCCAAAGACCAAGCACCTTGATGTTCAGTATCACTTTGTGAGGGATATGGTTGAAGATAAAAAGGTGTTGCTGGTAAAGGTGGAAACTTTGAAGAATATTGTAGATGCATTGACAAAGTCTGTGAACATTGAGAAGTTATCTTGGTGTCGAGAAACAATGGGCATTGCAGGGTTGGACAAATGATTAAGGTCTCCTATGGCCCCCTGTGGAAAGAAAACAACAAGTGGGAGAATGTTGGGTGTGTGTTATATTCTTTCCACGACTATCCCACGAGTGGGGGGTGTGGTATCCCCCCTACACGGGGTCTGGGGTAGTACCCTTGGGAATTGTTATTGGACCCTATATTAGGTTGGCGAACCTACCTATGGTTTTGTGAATGGAATTCGCACATGGTTTTGGGCATGATGGGTTTTTGTCCATGGTATTTTGTAGATTTGGTCAAGGGAACTACGATTATGTTCTAATCCAATATTAATGGATTGGAGTTTATGGATGCTTTGGCATGTATATATATGTATTGTAACATTGAAAATAATATAATGAAAAATCAATATAGTAGTCCCATTTTAGGATCTAGGGGAAAATCTATGTGTATATTTGTTTTACGTTTTATGCTTTCGCCATTGTTTATTTTCTATTTTTTAGAATTCGTATGTAGCTAATTTATGTACAGGGTTAAAACCTACAAGTATCCTTTATTATCATAAATATCTCTTCAATACTTGAAATGGGTCTTTGATAGAATTTTATTTCATGATCTATAGAAAAAGTTATCAACAATATTGCAACAAGAGGTTCATTTCAAGAAAAATTAAAAAAACCCACAGTTTTGGCTCATCCACAAACCAACGACTATGTGTAAACCACACAAAACACTTCTTCAAACTTTCCATTGCATCTTGGTTATGGGCCATCCTTAAACCCACGGGTATGGGTTAACCCCACAATGCCCCTCTCTTCATTGGAACTTGTCACATTGTAATCATGATGGTTAAGGGTGATCCACAAACCATTGGTTATGTGTTAACAACAAAAAACCCTTCTCTTCATTGGAGCATGGCATATTATAATCATGATGGTGCATTAAACATAATGGGGTCCTTATTTTCTTATCATTTACAATAATGGGGACCACCATTTTCTTCCGGGGGGGAGGGTTTATTTGAATCTTAGGTGTATTATAATCTAAGTTTGAACATTTAGGTCATAAAGTCATGTTTTTATGTAAAAGGGAACTTGATAGATATGTAATTGGTGGAGAAAACCCTAGTTAAAGTTGGCTACATCAAAAAGATACCTTATAAGAAGTCAACATGAGGAGAGTGAAGGTCAACAAGGAGAGGTCCCAAAATTGGCCTCATTGCATGTAATGGTTGTTCTTAATGGAATTCTTCCTCTAATTCTCTCTCTCTCTGTTTCTCTCATCATATTTTTGTGGTGTATTTAGTTCTTGAATTTTTATCAATGTTCTTATGATCAGTTTTGTGACAAATCTATGTTTTATCTCCTCCTCTCTTGGCTTTAAATCCTCTGGGATCTTAGCCTCAATATTTGGATCATTGAATAAGGGTATATGATTTACAAATTTAATTGGTATACAATTGAGTAGAGATTTGGAATGGATTCTTGCAATAAATCTACTAACGCTAGTAAAGGGCATGGAAGAACATAGATAAAATCAAGCTATTATGAGGTTTATACATGTGAAGAAGGATGTATGCTAGATCCTTAGACATTTGAATATAGATCATGGATGGGTAGGCTTGCTCAAGGAAATGTAGATGGATGCACATATGCATGTGTTCTTGGTATTTGGATTTTTTTTGTTATACCATGGTTATTGCATCAAGAGTAAAGGGATGTTGCACACTCCAATATGAGGGAGAAGTTCTCACTAATGAATGTAAAATAATGTTACATTAAAATATTAGAAAAATGTGAGTTTAATTCATCTTAATTAACACTAAGTTATTTTAAATAAAAATAAATAAATAGATACATATGTGGCAACATAAAAACAAAAAAAAAAACAAAAAACAAAAAAAAAACCACTAAATCCATTTAATTTTTTATTTATCAAACATTAAGAGGTATCAAATTTGTTAATGCGCAATTTTTTATGTGAAGTAGTTTTACACCTTAAATATTTTTATCCCTCTTAGAGTTTTAATAGATCGAGGGTTAATATGGATCTAGGTAGATAATAATTGAAGTATGTGAGACATTTTATGTTATTATTTTTTTAAGGTTATTATTATGATTTTATTTTGTTTTGTTTTGTTATGTTATGATATTGAGTGCTATTTTTGTCACAATTAATTGTTTTATTTTTTGAAATCATAAATGGTGAAAATCAGTTAAGTTGTTATTGAAAATAATTGTATAATTGATAATGATGCTATTTAGCATCTATTAAGATCATAATTACTTTATTGGACTTTAATAAATATAAAATATCACTTAAATTATTTTAAACCTTATTTTTTTTTGCTAGAATATATTAAGAGAATGTTCTACATCATCTAAGTAAGTTTTGATGACTTAGGAGGCTAAGAAGGTCATTATTGTGACAAAAATTATGATCTAATATAAGTATTAAGTAATGTACTTAAGAAGAAAGCATTTTTTATTTTCAACCCTATTAGTGTCATAAAGATGATATATTATTGTGTCTTGTGATGTTTTCAAAATTTTCTAATGCCCAATTTTGCTATGAAGTTCATGGAAATTGGTTTGTATTTCAGTAGTGTTGATTTTTTCCTTTATGTTAGTAAGAGATGAAAGACATTTTTTATCTTCTAGATTAGGTTTGACCACTTCCTTGTAATACCTTAGCTTCCTTTTATCTTTGAATTCTTTATTGCACTACTATTCGATTTAAATTTAGATGCAATAATATTTTTAATACTATCTTGGTCCCAGGGGGAAGCTTAATTGATGATCGAAGTGATGTGAAATCGTGCAAGCCAAGAGATCGAAGGCTCAATCCCTTGGTTGTGACCGAGTATACGAAGAGGAGGACAAGTCATAGACTCCCAGAGGTGTAGCGGTAGTGGCCAAAATTGACCCCGTGTCATGCGAATACGAGATAGAACCAATTGTCGATTCCTTTGGGTTAATATATGTATATTAATATATAATATATATATATATAAATATAATATATAATATATATATATATAATATATATATAATAATTTAGCGACTCAAGTGGGAATGGCATCAATATGCCTAGTGTTGACCAAATCAATGCAAAATACAAGAAAGATGTCAATTTGCAAGATACTATATATATATAGTATCTTGCAAATTGACATCTTCTTGTATTTTGCATTGATTTGGACAACACTTGGCATCTTGATGCCATTCCCACTTGAGTGGCTAATGGTTTTGGTTAGAGTTTGTAGTAATTTTGGGGAGCCTCTTGTCATCCACATTGTTTATCTTGTTCTTATACATTAAGTACTTAATCGATGTCATATACTCGATCAAAAGAACAACCACTTTCATGAGGAAGATATGATAAGGTGTATTCCTTAATTTTTAAATTTTCTTTATCTTTATTTAAAAAGTAACTACCTCAAAAATAAAAAATAAAAAAATTCAATCCCCTTTGTAATATTATAAAAAGTAAAAGACTCATGAGGTGTAGATTAGCCGGTTTGAGTGAGAATTAATCACCAACAAGTCATAGGTCCAAACCTCTTGGGGAGGGGTTGAGAATGGGAGCCACTTTGGGGGAATTAAACCATCCCAAGGGGCATCCAAACTTGATTGATCACATCTCATTGTAAGTAAATCATTATTCCATCCAATAAATAGGGTAGCCTTGAACTAGACTTCCCATTATGAGTAGATCATTCTTCCATCCAATATATAAAGCAGCCCTAGCCTACACTCACCATAATTACAAAAAAAAAATTATAAAAAAAATAATTTAAAATCAATTAATATATGATCAAAATAAGCTATAAGTTTGTATTAGGTAAGCTAGATGGATATACTCGCAATAGTTTGGCTTTTGATTGTTATAGAATGATTATAATAATTCCAAATTACAAGTAGTGGGGCAATTTTTGTTATTATTTGAATTCTGTAGGTTTTTCAATTATCTATCCTATCATGATGTGCAATTTTTAATTTTTTTAGTTTTCAATATTTTAAGAATGCACTCTTTCCATTATTCAGAATACATAATTTATTTTAACATCATATTATTATTTTATTTGGTCATGCAAATCTTTTGGGACGAAAGTGGTCCAGCACGATAAGCTGTCTCGCATGGTTATCTTGCTCATAAAAAATGTGGATGCCCAAATGGTCACATGAGACAATGGCCCCACATGTGGAGGACGGTCGAAGGTGGCCCTACATGTAAGCGTAGGATGGTTAAAGAATGTGAGAATCAAAAGTATTTTCGTTCTTATTTGGCTTAGGAAAAGAATGTAAAAATCAAAAGTGCTTAGGAAATCCCATGTGCTTAAAATGATGTGTCTATCTCACTTAGAGCTTAAATTTTTTATTGAAAGCAAACACTTACTCAAATTATTATGTAGCTTTTCTTTTTCAAGTAAAATATTTGGCCTTAGCTCATGAAAGGGGTCACCTTATTTAATTGTGTTGTTATCTATCCATTATTAATACAAGGTTATAAGAAAAAAAAGTTATAAGGATTTACATTTGGTCTTCCATACATGGTTAGACCGACATCATTTATGTTTTATTTAAGGTTAATTTAAGTTTTTTTAACCATAAGCATTTTGATTTATAATTACAATATAAAAATAATTATATTTTAATGTAATTTTATGATTATAATGTAATTTTATGATGATGATGATGATGATTAATGTATATTAAGATTTATATGGTTTATTAGTTCTTAAAAAATAAAAGATTAATAAAAAATTTTAAACGTTTTATTTGTATATTTAAAAAAAAGTGAGAGATCCATTCTTAAATATTTAATGAAAATAAAATTTTACATACACACTAAATTATAACTAATTAAACTTCAATTTTTAATGAATTTGTTTAGATGTTAAGGGAGAGAAATTCAAATGTTCAAACAAAAGACACAAAGGAAAGTATATCATAATCGAATTTAATTAGTTAATCGCAATAAATAAATTCTCAAACATATACAACCATTTACAAGGAAAATAAATATGCATTCATATTCCTTATCCTATACACAAACTAACTTCAAAGCCAAATGATTCTATTTATCATGCAAAAAGAAAGGTGTAAAAGAGGAGGGAACTCAAATGTTTGCACAAAATATACAAAAGGAAGTCCACTAGAATAAAGAGGGAACACTTAATCATAACAAACAATTCCTTTATCACCTCCTCTTCGACTGGAGAAGAAAAGTTAACGACTTTTAAATCAAGTTCTTAAGGTAAAATCAACAAATTAATTTTCAAATGAAAGAGGCAAATTACATTAGAAAACACAAAAGACAAATGGAAGCTTGTTGAAAACATTAGACACAAAAGGAAGTGGTACAACAAACAAATCCTCTAGTATGACCACCTACAACCAATTATAAAGAGAATGCATATGCATGCATATTTACAAACCCACACATAATCTAATATCAAAGTCAAATGATTATCTTTACCATGAAACAATGATGGGTGTAAAAGAGGAAGGAACTCAAAAGTTTTCAAAAAAGGCATGAAAGGAACTCTATTAAGTAAAAGAAAATAAGAGTAGATAAGGAGGGAGATCAAGTGTTTCCAAAAGAAACATAAAATAAAGTCTCTCATGATAAAGAAGGAAACACTTAATTTTAAGAAACAATGCCTTTATCACCCCCTACCTTGGACAAAGAAGAAAAGTTAACCAGTAAGGCCTTGAAATCAAGTTTATGAGGTAAAAACAACAAATTAATTTTCAATTGAATGAGGAAAACTATGTTGGAAAATGCCATACACACATGTACTCGCTTTATCATTGACAGAATGAGAAACCTCATTCAATTAAATTTATAAATAGTCGAGATAGAAGGGAGCAAAGAATATATAGCTAAGTGGAAACCTCATATAGTGGATTAAGGTCATAATAATATCTTTATGACCAAAGATGTGAGTAGCATTATCTAGGTTGAAATTGGACAAAAGGTTAGTCTCGAGATCCTTTTGTGTGGGTAACTGAAAATGATTCAAGAAAGTACAATACTGTAAGGAAGAGAAGTCACTATAAGTTTCTTAGTCGAGTTCGATATACCATTTTTAGGCATCTCCAATTAGGGTTCTTTGGAAAAGTCTCAACCTCATAGAATAATCCACCAAAGAGTTAGAAGAACACCATAAATGATAAGTGGTGATGTGTGTGGAATGGTTTTCTCCCAGCTTCCCTTCAAACTAAGGAATATCATATGGAAGCTTGCCCATCATGGGTGGTCACCTATGATCGAGGCATGTGGGGTCATTCTACAACGTACCCAAATTCAATAAATAAAGAGGTGCCACGAAAGGAATTTGTTGCTGGTTAAATGGATTATAAGGGAAATAATCCCCTAATAGACCATATGGTCCCTCCATAGCATATTTAAAGGCAAAAGAGTGTGCACTAAGGTTGTAGTTCACCCCAATATACTAAGTTCCTGGGACAATAGATGTGTTATAAGCATTTTTCCCCTAGGATAAGTTTCCCCAAAGAACAAAGGACCTCCAAAAGCACGACTACTTAAGTGATTGTACCTAGTTATAGAGGAAAAAGCTCTATGTACAAAAGAACCACCATAAGCATTAGAGCTCATAAGCATAGTGGCACTAACTGGGTGAGTGCCCCTAGATAAACTAGCCCCCTCAAAGGAAAAGGAACCTCCGGAGAAAACCCGTCCAAACATAGAACTATTCCAAGGTTGATAAGTACTACCAAAAACATGATTTCTCCCATATTGGCTAGAAGCAATAGTTTATCCCATGTTATCTGGAATTTTGCATCTACGGATAAACACAATTTCCCTAGGTGGGTAGCTACACCTAGAATAATAGAATTAAAGAGTTTAACCTTTTCCTATAGAAGATAAATAAGACAAGGGACTTACTTGTTATATTTCACTTCCCTTTGTCTCCTTTGAATAGCTCTCATTGCTCCTTCTAGAACTAAATCCGCTCAATAGGTACATGCAATCATAAACAGAGGACAGAAACCAATCAAAGCAAAAGAGCTATATACTATAAGAAAATGGAATCGAAAGTATTTACACATATAATCATCATACATAAAGACAAGAATATTGGAAAAGGTGTAAACAACTTTATTAAGTAGAAGGAAGAGTTACAACCAAGAAGTTTGAACCTATGTCATTCATCCAGCTTGAGTTCCATCCTTCATCACACCAAAAGCACAACACTCCAACATCATAAATACTTGCTTACAATCTCAAACTTCCCACCAAAAACATCTCCTTACAAATTCTCAAATTCTAGCCCCTGATCACTTAGATGAGTGCTCAATTTATAGGAAAATGGAGGTGGTTTGGTCATAAATGAGGGTATTGAATGGCCTTTAAAACTTAGAGTTAACTTCCATGGAGGAAGTGATGAGAGGATAGGAGGTTACTTAACTCATTCCCTGACCAATTTCAAGCTCATAAGAGACGATAAGTGTGGGAATATTCTAGAATGCTCCAGAAGATAAGAATATTCCTAGAACCCTATGAACAATTCACTCAATCTCACCTAGCACAGGTCAAAGTGCGCGTAAGTGCACTGGAATGCACCCTTACTTAGGCCTACCTACAGTGAATCTTATTTACCCCTTATAAAGGTTGTGTTTGTCCCTCAAGGAGGCATTTCTGGAGGGCTTCAAGCCAGGAAACTTTCAGGGAAGGAGGCATACAAAGCAATGACTTGTATAGGGCATGTAGCAACTAGATTAGGGTTTGATGAGCCCTAATAGTACTAATCTGAATGTTGGGACTAATGTGCCCAAATGGATCTGTAACAACTCCCCCCTAAAGTGTGAAGTCAAAAATGATAATGTTGAGTGATATGCTTTACAATGTGATGAGGAGATTCCGAAGCGGATGGTGACCTACATCAATTACATTACATAATATCATGATATTTTGAATTTTTTTCATGAATTGCTAAGGGAAGGCATACCCATGCTCAACATATAAACTTGTATTACATGTAAATAGATAGTCATCTAAAGATATAGACCCATGATGGGATGACCATTAGTGTAAAGCCATTGTATGGATGATTTGGTACTTTCCTGAAATCGCAACCCAAATGGATGAAACTAGATCCGAGGTCTTCTATCTTGTTCAATCATTTGCTCAAGTATGAGTCTAACCATGTTAATATGTGATTTGAAGTCGAACATGGGAAGACACTGTCTTATTACCAGCCAATGATGTAAGTTGTTAACAGACGCAAGATAAATCACTGGTAATGATAATGATCCTCAAGGTACTGCAGTACATTTTGCATGGTGTGAATAAATGTTTTGATATCGAACACCATACAAAGTCTTTTAGTCAAAGGCCAGTGATGTCAACCTATCGTTGGAAGCAAGAAACTTTCCATTGATGTATACAAGCGCCAAGGTACTGAAATGGTGTTTCTAAGTCAACTTCTTGGATAATGTGCTAATATTGGCAAGAAGTGACTCATCGCAAGAGGGTGTTGATGTATCCCACATCAATGACACAAAATGAGTGTAATTATTTTTGGATACGGAATGTGACTAATGACACAAGGTTCAGGAATGCCAGTCATGAAAATGAAGGTTTATGAGTATTACAAAGGATGAAGTTTAACTGAGTGACTTCTCCTGAACATGTCAGCGACAATGAATGAATTGGCAGCATTGACCCAAAACTAAGGTAATGGATGGTATGATATACCAAGGTATGATGACCATCAAGCAGATAACCCAAGCCACATAGTCACGAAGATGAAGTGAAAGTTTCGTGTTCAAGAGCGACCTACTACCATAAAGTGGTTTACCCCTTTTCCCATTTTCCCTAGTCATTGCTAACCAACACCCTTTTATTTTTTATCAAGCTTGAGGAGGATAACATATGCTTGTTGTATAATTCCACCCTTCGGGTGAATCCATCGCTATGTGATGTTTTAACGAGTCTAGCGAAGGTGAAACTCGGTCTTGTCATGATGGAAAAGTTTGTCTCTATTTAATGTTTTAACGAGTTTAACGACAATGATAACTCGGTCCTTTTCATGTTTAGAGAGTTTGAAAAGGGAAAAAAAGAAAACTCCACAAGTTATTTTTTGTAAATTTGTCTCTCAAGTCTAAAAAAGCGTAAAATAATAAAGAGAGAACCTATTGACCATGTTCGATCAACGCATTCCTTTTTCGTAAATAATCTATCTCATTCCGGAAAAGGGTTTAACTTATATTGATTAAATGTCGTTTCCAATCCATTAACGAGATGTAAAGAACCAGCACTTGACAATCTTTTCATATTTTGAGAGTCTAAAAAGAGATTAAAGAGGAGATCCTATCAAAATATTGCTCGAAGAAGTGCTCGAACGGCAAAGGAACACGATGATGGATAACTTTGTGCAGATCCTTCAGCAGCTACTCAGAGTTGACGCATCGGCTTCCAATAGCTACTCTGGAAACACCACGCTGTTTAAGGTACAAGTTAACTTCGAAGTACCCATCTTCGAGGGTCAAATAAACGCAGATGCTGTAGATAAATGGTTAAATTTGCTAGATGGGTATTTTTCTGTTCATGAATTTTCAAGTCGGGAAAAGATTGTTTTCGTTCTTCTCAAAGCAGCCACCCACGTCAAGGACTCGTGGGAAACATACTGCGAGCAGAAGGATGAAAGTACAGGCTCACTATTTTCAGCTGCACCCACTTGGAATGACTTCCGGGATGCCATAAAGGAGCAGTACTACCCTGTCAAAAGCTATGAGGACAAATACATCAAACGGACCACACTATGGTAGGGACGAGACCAAGATGTGCCAGAGTTCACAAACATTTTCCATACCCTTCACACACAGTTGGGTATCAAGGACTCTGAGTTGCATCTAGTACTCAAATACCGTGGCTACCTACACAGATACATCCAGGAAGAGATGGAGTTCTTGAACATCTCCTCACTCGGTATAACATACAGATACGCTGTCAAAATCAAGCAAAAGTTCAAACAGAAGAATTGAGACTTTGGATCTGCAAATCCGAAGCCCAAAGGACAAAGCCAAGGTGGGGTAACCCAATACAACCTGTCGAAGCCACAAGAAAAGAACAACACCATGAAGCCGAAGAAGGACATAGGAAAGTGGTGTGAGTTCCACAAGAGTCCCACTCATAATACAAGTGAGTGTCGGACCAAGCAGTCGCTAGTGGCCGAATTGAAGGCTACCGAATCAGATGCATGTTCCAACCCTGAACCAGAACTTGACAAGGGGAATGGTAAAGGGAAGCAGATCATTGATGTAGATCCTAGTGCCACTGTTGCCACTGCCAAGATCCAGAAAAATGAGCTCGAAAATCCAGAGGAAGGGGAGCGACTTTTCCACTCATAGATGTGGGTGAAGGGTTTGCCACTGCAATTCATTGTCGACATTGGCAGCCAAAAGAACCTTATTTTAGCAGAGGTCGTGAAGCGGTTGGGCCTACCAACTACACCACACCCACATCCATACAGTATCGAGTGGCGTCATGAAGGACGAGATCTCAAAGTCCGCCAGCAGTGTCACCTTCCTACAACATCAAGCCCTTCACAAACAAGGTATTGTGTGATGTTACACCTCTGGATGTTTTTGATGTATTATTAGGCCAACCATACTTGTGGAGGCGACATGCTATGTATGATTAAAGGCCTTGTGCTGTCATTATTTCTTTGAATAATTCATTATACAGGATACTAGAGGTAGCCCCACCTACCGCCACCTCTTTGATCACTGCTAAGAAAGGCAGCAAGCTCATATCACAGACTAGGAAATTTATTTTCTGTTTGGTTCACTCCCAAAGTAAGGGGGAGATTGTTGCTACATCCATGACCCCCGCAAAGGGTTCCTCCATGCAGCAGCAACAACAAAGGGATATGTTCATGGAGGAACACAAGAACAACTTCTCCTCACCCACAGGGGTACCACATAAGTTTCAGGTGGGCGACAAAGTTTGGTTACATCTGCAAAAAGAACGCCTTACAAGAGCCCATCAAAAGCTCCGACCACTCCGACATGTTCCTTACATTAGTACCAAGGCTACGGGAATCAATGCTTTGAAGCACAACATTCCTCCATTCCTTCACTTGCAATGAGTGTTCAATGTGGACCATCGTCGACCATGCTTCCCACCATTTCTGGTCACATCAGAGATTGTAGAACAGCTTACCAGAGACCTAGCTCAGTAGAAGCTTCCTCATCTCAGGGAGGAACTCAACGCAATGGGGACCATTGCTTCCTAAGGGGGGGAGGAATGATCCAGGTGGATGTTGGTGGCCACCCACCTATCCCATTTGGACCCCTACAACTGTCTCTTTCATCTTTTTCAGTTTCCTAAATTGTCACACAGTTTACTATTTTTAGCAGTTTTTTGGGCCCTGAACTTCCAGAGCCGTTTTGAGGCCCTAAAGGACGTTTTCTGGGAAATCTGGGGCAACATCGGTCAATGGACCGATGTTGCCTCCCAAAGTGGTATTGCTCAGATAGATCCTTCTAACGAGCTATTGTACGAATCGAATGGAGATCGTATGCCAAAGTTACGACCTCGGGAAATTGATGTAGCAATTTACCCAAATGGGGCCCACAATTTGGTGTTTCATCTTCTAGGGTTAGGTTTCGGGATGTGAAAGATTTTACATTGTTTCTCAATGATAAATAGGCCATCGAGCCTCATTGTAACACAGTTCAGAGGCATGTAGCGACCACGTCTCTTCTCAGAGATAAGCTACCATCACCCTAGCTGGTTTATTTCCATTTCTGGTTGTAAGCATATTTTAGTATTTTCCATTAATGAAATGAAGTATTATTTCCACTACATCTTTGTGTATATGGTTATCCCTGTATTTTATTGCGTTCCTGTTTAAATCCAGATCATTGCAGCCATTCGAGAAATGGGCAATCAACTTTGTGGGACCTATCAAACCTTAGGGAAAAATAGGCACGTTCTACATCATCACCACGACAGAGTACTTGACACGATGGGCAGAACACAACTGGTCAAAGACTACATGGCCCCTATAGCTGCAAAGTTTTTGTTTGAACACGTGTTGACCTGATTTGGATGTCTGAAGATCTTAATGACTGATCGTGGTACACATTTCCTGAATGAAACCATCAATGTGCTCACAGAAGAGTTCCAGGTGTATCATCCGAAAAGAACACCGTATCACCCACAAGCTAATGGGACAGTAGAAGCATTCAACAAAATATTGGAGACTGTGCTAACCAAAGTGTGCAATGCATACCGAAATGATTGGGACATGTGCGTACCTGCAGTACTATGGGCTTAAAGGACAATCTGCAAGAAACTAATGGAGGAACACCTTTCCGGTTAGTTTACGACATGGAAGCTATCATTCCAATGGAGTATATTGTATCTATTCTACGAATAGCCACCCTCATAGGTATGAGGGACCGCGAAGCTCTGGAAGAAAGGCTTGCACAATTGGAAGAACTTGAGGAGGAATGGTTCTTGACTATTTTTCATCAGCAGGTACAAAAGCAGTGTGAAAAGCCCTGACACGATTGCCATATTAAGTTGTGCACCTTCAAGGTAAATGATTTTGTGCTGTTGTATGACAGTAATTTTGAAAAATTCCTGGGAAATTTCAGAATGCATTGGCTAGGACCATACGTGGTTAAGAGGGTTAGATACGGAGGCACAGTAGAGCTGGTCAAACTAAATGGAAAACCTTTCCCATGCAAGGTGAATGGCAGCCGCTTGAAGCCCTGCACGAATGGGCTGACTATCTAACTAGTCGGCAGAAGCATAGTCTTCCTGCTCCAAGGAACCGAACAAAGGCACAGGACTATAAGCATATGCAGCAAATACTAGTATAGATGTATGGAAATAGTTTAGACACAGAGGTCTCGAAATAGCAAATGCAGCAGATCCAGCAAGAAGCAACTTAGTTTGTTGTTTACCTCAGCTTATTTCGCGAATAGCTGGAGCGACTCCATGCAAATATTGTCGCGCCGACAGAGTGACTTGAGGGTGAGTCATGGGCGAGTCATGATGTTTGTGTTGGGGCACTGTTAGGAATGGAATCCTCCCCAAGGAATGTTCTGGGGCTCAAGGCCCATGTTTTGACCTGATATTGTTATAAAGACTCTGCAAAATGCGAGCGCAAAGCACAAAATGTATGATAGAGTCATAAGGTTTTCCACCCTAGTTTTGTAATGTAATGTCGGCCTACCCGTAGTCTGTGGACCATGGGATTGTATAAATAGAGTGAGGCTATAAGTGTAAGAGAAGAAGTAGAGAGAAAAGGAAAGAGTTTGAGTGACTAAATGTGTCTTTGTGTCTTTGGGTCATAGAGTAGGAGAAGGCTTTGCATCTGAGTGCACAGAGGTCTAGTAGTCCGCAGTTGAGTGCATGGATCCCTGTAGCTGAGTGCGTAGGGCAAAGTTGAGTCTGTAACAAAAGAATGGATTAATAAAGAGAAGTTTGATGTCAATTTGTGTATTTGTTCTTGGATTAATGCATGTTCGATATAAATTGCAAATATACTATTTATTTACTGCGCGCACCTGTATGAATGATTTATGTTGATAAGTATAACTTAAAGCACGCAAGTAGGCTAAAATAATCAACTAACATTGGAATACCTGTGAGGACTTGGGTAATAAGAGAATTCAACCCCCGAGTAGGGCTGCACGAAGGCAACATCCTAGGCCATGAGGTACAGGAAAGTGTGCGTAGCGACGTGCGTGTAGGGTCGAACTATGGACCTCTTGAACCCATCAGACATCTCGAAGGTGCAGAAACCTAGTTCTAGAGGACTTCCATACTACTTCGAGTGAGACTTCTGTATGCACTTTGCGGACTGTTGCTGAAAGGGCCAATAGTATTAGGATTTCTTTGGCTAAATGAACTCTGAACTTGTGTCAAACCCCCATAAGCCAACAGAAAGGTGCATCTTTATTGGGTAGAAGGATGGTTTAAAATGTTATAAGCTTTGGAACCCAGAAACAAAGAAGTTATGTACAACCGAGATGTGGTGTTTAGAGAGGTGAAAGATGTTATTAAACATGAAGTGCTACTAAAGGACCCTGAGAAGATAGAGTTTGAGCTAAAGGAGGGAGAATCAAACTCTACAGTAGAAGAGGAATCATAATATGAAGAGCCACAAACTCCAGTTGCGAGAAGATCAGTTTGAGAGAGAAGTCAGCCAAAAAGGTAAAGTCCATCTACTTTTTGTTCACATTTTTTATTATCTATTATTGATGATGATCCCATAACTGTGAGGGAAGAAGTTGATTCAAAGGATGGAAAACTCTAGAAAGAGGCCATGGTTGATGAAATTGAATCTTTGCACAAAAATGAGGCTTTGGATATGTCGGCTGGAAGGAAACCCATTGATAGAAAATGGGTGTTTAAGAAGAAGATAAATGCATAAGGAAAGGTGGAGAAATACAAAGCTCATTTGGTAGAAAAAGCTTATTCCCAAGTGTCGGGAATTGATTTTGGTGATACTTTTTCTCATATTGCCAAGGTAGCTTCTATTAGATTACTTTTATCTATTGTTGTTGATTTTGATTTTGAGGTAAAACAGATGGATGTGAAGACAACATTTCTTCAAGGGGATCTGGAAGAAGAGATATACATGAAGCAACTTGAAGCCTTTGCGGTGAAGGGTACGAAAGAACTAGTATGCAAGTTAAAAAATATATGTATGGGTTAAAACATTCACCAAGGATGTGGTATAAAAAATTTGATACATTTATACGAGGACTTGGCTTGACCAGAAGCAAAGCAGATCACTGTGTTTATTTTAATTTAGTTGGTGATCGTGTTATTTATCTAGTCTTGTATGTGGATGATATGTTTCTTGTTGGAACTAACAAGGAAATTATCCAAGATTTGAAGACCCAATTATCCTCCAAATTTGACATGAAAGATCTTGGTGCTGCAAACTATATTTTGGGCATGGAAATTAAATGAGATCGGCCAAAAAGGAAGGTCTGGTTAAACCAGAGGAAGTATGTCGAGACAATACTGTAGAGGTTTAATATGCAGGATAGTATACCGGTGAAGGTTCCTATTCCTATAGGTGTACAATTATATGTTGAACAATGTCCCAAGACACAAGAAGAGGAAGAAGACATGTCCTGATTTCCATATGCAAGTGCAGTTGGTAGCCTAATGTATGCAATAGTCTGTACCAGACCAGACATTGCGCATGCAGTGGGAGTATTAAGAAGGTTTATGTCAAAACCAGGGAAGGAACATTGGACGAAAGTGAAGTGGGTTTACAAGTATTTGCATGGAATTAGTAATTATGGTTTGTGCTACCAAGGAACACTGAGATTTGACAGAGTTTTGGACATTTGTTGCTTTATTGATGCAGGCTGGGCTATAGATATATATCAGAGAAGATCTACAAGTGGGTATGTGTTTAACCTATTTGGAGGTGTAGTCAGTTGGATGAGTAAGAGAGAGTCTATAGGTGCACTTTCAACTATAGAGGTAGAATACATGATAGCCACTCATGCAAGAAAAGAAGCAATTTGGTTGTAGAGATTTTGTTCAAGTATGGGTTAGTACAACAAGCTATAAGGATAGATTGTGATAGCCAAAGTGCAATTTTCTTGGCAAAGAACCCTACTTATCATCCAAAGACCAAGAACCTTGATGTTCAGTATCACTTTGTGAGGGATATGGTTGAAGATAAAAAGGTGTTGCTAGTAAAGGTGGAAACTTTGAAGAATATTGTAGATGCATTGACAAAGTCTGTGAGCATTGAGAAGTTATCTTGGTGTAGAGAAACAATGGGCATTGCAGGGTTGGACCAATGATTAAGGTCTCCTATGGCCCCCTGTGGAAAGAAAACAACAAGTGGGAGAATGTTGGGTGTGTGTTATATTCTTTCCACGACTATCCCACGAGTGGGGGGTGTGGTATCCCCACTACACGGGGTCTGGGGTAGTACCCTTGGGAATTGTTTTTGGACCCTATATTAGGTTGGCGAACCTACCTATGGTTTTGTGCATGGAATTCACACATGGTTTTGGGCATGATGGTTTTTTGTCCATGGTATTTTGTAGATCTGGTCAAGGGAACTACGATTATGTTCTAATCCAATATTAATGGATTGGAGTTTATGGATGCTTTGGCATGTATATATATATATGTATTGTAACATTGAAAATAATATAATGAAAAATCAATATAGTAGTCCCGGTTTTGGGATCTAGGGGAAAATCTATGTGTATATTTGTTTTACGTTTTATGCTTTCGCCATTGTTTATTTTCTATCTTTTAGAATTCGTATGTAGCTAATTTATGTACGGGGTTAAAACCTACAAGTATCCTATATTATCATAAATATCTCTTCAATACTTGAAATGGGTCTTTGATAGAATTTTATTTCATGATCTATAGCAAAATTTATCAACAATATTGAAACAAGAGGTTCATTTCAAGAAAATTTAAAAAAAAACCACAGTTTTGGCTCATCCACAAACCAACAGCTATGTGTAAACCACACAAAGCACTTCTTCAAACTTTCCATTTCATCTTGGTTATGGGCCATCCTTAAACCCATGGGTATGGGTTAACCCCACAATGCCCCTCTCTTCATTGGAACTTGTCACATTGTAATCATGATGGTTAAGGGTGATCCACAAACCATTGGTTATGTGTTAACAACAAAAAACCCTTGTCTTCATTGGAGCATGGCATATTATAATCATGATGGTGCATTGAACATAATGGGGTCCTTATTTTCTTATCATTTACAATAATGGGGACCACCATTTTCTTTGGGGGGGGGGGGGGGG
>APFE030578497.1:48615-65797 GCA_000404065.3 Pinus taeda
TTTGTGACAAATCTATGTTTTATCTCCTCATCTCTTGGCTTTAAATCCTCTGGGATCTTAGCCTCAATATTTGGATCATTGAATAAGGGTATATGATTTACAAATTTAATTGGTATACAATTGAGTAGAGATTTGGAATGGATTCTTGCAATAAATCTAGTAACGCTAGTAAAGGGCATGGAAGAACATAGATAAAAATCAAGCTATTATGAGGTTTATACATGTGAAGAAGGATGTATGCTAGATCCTTAGACATTTGAATATAGATCATGGATGGGTAGGCTTGCTCAAGGAAATGTAGATGGATGCACATATGCATGTGTTCTTGGTATTTGGATTTTTTTTGTTATACCATGGTTATTGCATCAAGAGTAAAGGGATGTTCCACACTCCAATATGAGGGAGAAGTTCTCACTAATGAATGTAAAATAATGTTACAGTAAAATATTAGAAAAATGTGAGTTTAATTCATATTAATTAACACTAAGTTAATTTAAATAAAAATAAATAAATAGATACATAAGTGGCAACATAAAAACCAAAAAAAACAAAAAAAACAAAAAACCAAAAAAAAACCACTAAATCCATTTAATTTTTTATTTATCAAACATTAAGAGGTATCAACTTTGTTAATGCACAATTTTTTATGTGAAGTAGTTTTACACCTTAAATATTTTTATCCCTCTTAGAGTTTTAATAGATCCAGGGTTAATATGGATCTAGGTAGATAATAATTGAAGTATGTGAGACATTTTATGTTATTATTTTTTTAAGGTTATTATTATGATTTTATTTTGTTTTGTTATGTTATTATATTGAGTGCTATTTTTGTCACAATTAATTGTTTTATTTTTTGAATTCATAAATGGTGAAAATCAGTTAAGTTGTTATTGAAAATCATTGTATAATTGATAATGATGCTATTTAGCATCTATTAAGATCATAATTACTTTATTGGACTTTAATAAATATAAAATATCACTTAAATTATTTTAAACCTTATTTTTTTTTGCTAGAATATATTAAGAGAATGTTCTACATCATCTAAGTAAGTTTTGATGACTTAGGAGGTTAAGAAGGTCATTATTGTGACAAAAATTATGATCTAATATAAGTATTAAGTAATGTACTTAAGAAGAAAGCATTTTTTATTTTCAACCCTATTAGTGTCATAAAGATGATATATTATTGTGTCTTGTGATGTTTTCAAAATTTTCTAATGCCCAATTTTTCTATGAAGTTCATGGAAGTTGGTTTGTATTTCAGTAGTGTTGATTTTTTCCTTTATGTTAGTAAGAGATGAAAGACACTTTTTATCTTCTAGATTAGGTTTGACCACTTCCTTGTAATACCTTAGCTTCCTTTTATCTTTGAATTCTTTATTGCACTACTATTCGATTTAAATTTAGATGCAATAATATTTTTAATAATATCTTTGTCCCAGTGGGGAAGCTTAATTGATGATCAAAGTGATGTGAAATCGTGCAAGCCAAGAGATCAAAGGCTCAATCCCTTGGTTGTGACCCAGTATACGGAGAGGAGGACAAGTCATAGCCTCGCAGAGGTATAGCGGTAGTGGCCAAAATTGACCCTGTGTCATGCGAATACGAGATAGAACCAATTGTCGATTCCTTTGGGTTTATATATATATATATATATATATATATATATATATATATATATATAATATATATATATATAATATATATATATATATATATATATATATATATAGATAATATATATATATATATATAATATATATTATATATATATATATTAGCGACTCAAGTGGGAATGGCATCAAGATACCAAGTGTTGACCAAATCAATGCAAAATACAAGTAGATGTCAATTTGCAAGATACTATATATATATAGTATCTTGCAAATTGACATCTTCTTGTATTTTGCATTGATTTGGTCAACACTAGGCATATTGATGCCATTCCCACTTGAGTCGCTAATCGTTTTGGTTAGAGTTTGTAGTAATTTTGGGGAGCCTCTTGTCATCCACATTGTTTATCTTGTTCTTATACATTAAGTACTTAATCGATTTCATATACTCGATCAAAGGAACAACCACTTTCATGAGGAAGATATGAGAAGGTGTATTCCTTAATTTTTAAATTTGCTTTATCTTTATTTAAAAAGTGACTACATCAAAAATAAAACATAAAAAAATTCAATCCCCTTTGTAATATTATAAAAAGTAAAAGACTCATGAGGTGTAGATTAGTCGGTTTGAGTGAGAATTAATCACCAACAAGTCATAGGTTCAAACCTCGTGGGGAGGGGTTGAGCCACTTTGGGGGAATTAAACCATCCCAAGGGGCATCCAAACTTGATTGATCACATCTCATTATAGGTAAATCATTATTCCATCCAATAAATAGGGTAGCATTGAACTAGACTTCCCATTATGAGTAGATCATTCTTCCATCCAATATATAGAGCAGCCCTAACCTACACTCACCGTAATTACCCAAAAAAATAAAAAAATTAAAAAATTAAAAAATTAAAATCAATTAATATATGATCCAAATAAGCTATAAGTTTGTATTACGTAAGCTAGATGGATATACTCACAGTAGTTTGGCTTTTGATTGTTATAGAACGATTATAATAATTCCAAATTACAAGTAGTGGGGCAATTTTTGTTATTATTTGAATTCTGTAGGTTTTTCAATTATCTATCCTATCATGGTGTGCAATTTTTAATTTTTAATTTTTTTAGTTTTCAATATTTTAAGAATGCACTCTAAGTGGTCCAGCACGATAAGCTGTCTCGCATGGTTATCTTGCTCATAAAAAATTTGGATGCCCAAATGGTCACAAGAGACAATGGCCCCACATGTGGAAGACAATGGTAGGATGGTTAAAGAATGTGAAAATCAAAAGTTTTTTCATTCTTATTTGGCTTAGGAAATCCCATGTGCTTAAAATGATGTGTCTATCTCACTTAGAGCTTAAATTTTTTATTGAAAGCAAACACATACTCAAATTATTATGTAGCTTTCCTTTTTCAAGTAAAATATTTGGCCTTAGCTCATGAAAGGGGTCACCTTATTTAATTGTGTTGCTATCTATCCATTATTAATACAAGGCTATAAGACTTTTGAAAGAAAAAAAAGCTATAAGGATTTACATTTGGTCTTCCATACATGGTTAGACCGACATCATTTATGTTTTATTTAAGGTTAATTTAAGTTTTTTTAACCATGAGCATTTTGATTTATAATTACAATATTATTTTAATGTAATTTTATGATTATAATGATGATTAATGTACATTAAGATTTATATGGTTTATTAGTTCCTAAAAATAAAAGATTAATCAAAATCTTTAACTTTTTATTTGTATATTTAAAAAAAAAGTGAGAGATCCATTCTTAAATATTTAATGAAAATAAAATTTTACACACGCACTAAATTATAACTAATTAAACTTCAATTTTTAATGAATTTGTTTAGACGTTAAAGGAGAGAAATTCAAATGTTCAAACAAAAGACACAAAGGAAAGTATATCATAATCAAATTTAATTAGTTAATCACAATAAATAAATTCTCTAACATATACAACCATTTACAAGGAAAATAAATATGCATGCATATTCCTTATCTTATACACAAACTAACTTCAAAGCCAAATGATTCTATTTATCATGCAAAAAGAAAGGTGTAAAAGAGGAGGGAACTCAAATGTTTGCACAAAATATACAAAAGGAAGTCCACTAGAATAAATAGGGAACACTTAATCATAACAAAAAATTCCTTTATCACCCCCTCTTCGACTAGAGAAGAAAAGTTAACGACTATTAAATCAAGTTCTTAAGGTAAAATCAACAAATTAATTTTCAAATGAAAGAGGCAAATTACATTAGAAAACACAAAATACAAATGGAAGCATGTTGAAAACATTAGACACAAAAGGAAGTGTCACAATCGAGGTGGGGGGTCGTTAATTACAACAAACAAATCCTCTAGTATGACCACCTACAACAACTTATAAAGAGAATTCATATGCATGCATATTTACAAACCCACACATAATCTAATATCAAAGTCCAATGATTATCTTTACCATGAAAAAATGATGGGTGTAGAAGAGGAAGGAACTCAAAAGTTTTCAAAAAAGGCATGAAAGGAACTCTATTAAGTAAAAGAAAATAAGAGTAGATGAGGAGGGAGATCAAGTGTTTCCAAAAGAAACATAAAATAAAGTCTCTCATGATAAAGAAGGAAACACTTAATTATAAGAAACAATGCCTTTATCACCCCCTACCTTGGATAAAGAAGAAAAGTTAACCAATAAGGCCTTGAAATCAAGTTTATGAGGTAAAAACAACAAATTAATTTTCAATTGAAAGAGGAAAACTATGTTGGAAAATGCCATACACATATGCACTTGGTTTATCATTAACAAAATGAGTAACCTCATTCAATTAAATTTATAGATAGTTGAGATAGAAGGGAGAAAATATTGCATATGTAGATGTGTCATAATCCCAAACCCTCAATATTGATTATAGGAGCAAGTAGAGACAAAGACAAAGGAGTGTCACTCATCGATGTGCCAAGGAACTCAAATCACAATGAAAGGGAGCAGAATAAGTTAATAAATGAATGATGTCAAGTGATGTTATAGTAATGAACCCAAAAGGAAAGAATATCTAGCTAAGTGGAAACCTCATATAGTGGATTAAGGTCATAATAATATCTTTATGACCAAAGATGTGAGTAGCATTATCCGGGTTGAAATTGGACAAAAGGTTAGTCCCGAGATCATTTTGTGTGGGTAACTGAAAATGATTCAAGAAAGTACAATCCTGTAAGGAAGATAAGTCACTATAAGTTTCTCAGTCAAGTTCGATATACCATTTTTAGGCATCTCCAGTTAGGGTTCTTTGGAAAAGTCTCAACCTCATAGAATAATCCACCAAAGAGTTAGAAGAACACCATAAATGGTAAGTGGTGATGTGTGTGGAATGGTTTTCTCCCAGCTTCCCTTCAAACTAAGGAATATCATATGGAAGCTTGCCCATCATGGGTGGTCACCTATGATCGAGGCATGTGGGGTCATTCTATAGCGTAACTAAATTCAATAAATAAAGAGGTGCCAGGAAAGGAATTTGTTGCTGGTTAAATGGATTATCAGGGAAATAAGCCCCTAATAGACCATATGGTCCCTCCATAACATATTTAAAGGAAAAAGAGTGTAAACTAAGGTTGTAGTTCACCCCCATATACTAAGTTCCTGGGATAATAGATGTGTTATAAGGATTTTTCCCCTAGGATAAGTTGCCCCAAAGAACAAAGGACCTTCAAAAGCATGACTACTGTAGTGATTGTACCCAGTTGTAGAGGAAAAAACTCTATGTACAAAAGCACCACCATAAGCATTAGAGCTCATAAGCATAGTGGTACTAACTGGGTGAGTGCCCCTAGATAAACTAGCCCCATCAAAGGAAAAGGAACCTCCAGAGAAAACCCGTCCAAACATAGAACTATTCTAAGGTTGATAAGTACTGCCAAAAACATGATTTCTCCCATCTTTGCTAGAAGCAATAGTTTATCTCCTGTTATCTGGAATTTTGCATCTACGAATAAACACAATTTCCCTAGGTGGGTAGCTACACCTAGAACAATAGAATTAAAGAGTTCAACCTTTTCCTATAGAAGATAAATAAGACAAGGTACCTACTTGTTATATTTCACTTCCCTTTGTCTCCTTTGAATAGCTCTCGTTGCTCCTTCTAGAACTAAATATGCTTGATAAGTACATGCAATCATAAACATAGGAGAAAAACTAATCAAAGCAAGAGATCTATCTACTATAAGAAAATGGAATCGAAAGCATTTACACATATAATCATCATACATAAAGACAAGAATATTGGAAAAGGTGTAAACAACTTTATTAAGTAGAAGGAAGAGTTACAACCAAGAAGTTTGAACCTATTTCATTCATCCAGCTTGAGTTCCATCCTTCATCACACCAAAAGCACAACACTCTAACATCATAACAATACTTTCTTACAATCTCAAACCTCACACCAACAACATCTCCTTACAAATTCTCAAATTCTAGCCCCTGATCACTTAGATGAGTGCTCAATTTATAGGAAAATGGAGGTGGTTTGGTCATAAATGAGGGTATTGAATGGCCTTCCAAACTTAGAGTTAGCTTCAATGGAGGAAGGGATGAGAGGATAGGAGGTTACTTAACTCATCCCCTATCCAATTTCAATCTCATAAGAGATTAATAGTGTGGGAATATTCTAGAATGCTCCAGAAGATAAGAATATTCCCAGAACCCTATGAATAATTCACTCAATCTCACCTAGCACAAGTCAAAGTGGGCCTAATTGCACTTAAATGCACCCTTACTTAGGTCTAACTACAATGAATCTTATTTACCCCTGACCAAGGTTGTGTTGGTCCCTTAAGGAGGCATTTCTAGAGGGCTTCAAGCTAGGAAACTTTCAGGGAAGGAGGCATACAAAGAAATGACTTGTATAGGGCATGTAGCAACTAGATTAGGGTTTGATGAGCCCTAATAGTACTGATTTGAATGTTGGGAGTGATGTGCCTAAATGGATCTGTAACAACTTCCCCCTAAAGTATGAAGTCAAAAATAATAATGTCGAGTGATATGCTTTACGATGTGATGAGGAGGTTCCGAAGCGGATGGTGACCTACATCAATTACAATACATAATATCATGATATTTTGAATTTTTTCATGAATCTCTAAGGGAAGGCATACCCATGCTCAACATATAAACTTGTATTACATGTACATATATAGTCATCTAAAGATATAGACCCATGATGGGATGACCATTACTGTAAAGCCATTGTATGGATGATTTGGTACTTTCCTGAAATCACAACCTGAATGGATGAAACTAGATCCGGGGTCTTCTATCTTGTTCAATCGTTCGATCAAGTATGAGTCTAACCATGTGAATATGTGATTTGAAGCTAAACATGGGAAGACATTATCTTATTACCAGCCAATGATGTAAGCTGTTAACAGACGCACGAGAAATCACCGATAATGATAATGATCCTCAAGGTACTGCAGTACATTTTGCATGGTGTGAATAAATTTTTTGATCTCGAACACCATTCAAAGTCTTTTAGTCAAAGGCCAGTGATGTCAACCTATCGTCGGAAGCGAGAAACTTTCCATTGATGTATGCAAGCCCCAAGGTACTGAAATGGTGTTTCTAAGTCATCTTCTTGTATAATGTGCTAATATCGACAAGAAATGACTCATCGCAAGAGGGCCTTGATGTATCCCACATCAATGACACAAAATGAGTGTAATGATTTTTGGATACGGAATGTGACTAACAAGACAAGGTTCAAGAATGGCAGTTATGAAAATGAAGGTTTATGAGTATTACAAAGGATGAAGTTTAATTGAGTGACTTCCCCTGAACATGTCGGCGACACTGAATGAATTGGCAGCATTGACCCAAAACTAAAGTAATGGATGGTATGATATACCAAGGTATAATGACCATCAAGCAGATAACCCAACCCATGTAGTCAAGGAGATGAAGTGTAAGTTTCGTGTTCAAGAGCTACCCACTACCATAAAGTGGTTTACCCCTTTTCCCATTTTCCCTAGTCATTGTAGACCAATACCCTTTTATTTTTTATCAAGCTTGAGGAGGATAACATATGCTTGTTGAATAATTCCACCCTTCGGGTGAATCCATCGCTATGTGATGTTTTAATGAGTCTAGAAAAGGTGAAACTCGGTCTTGTCATGATGGACAAGTTTGTCGCTATTTGATGTTTTATCGAGTTTAATGACAATGATAACTCGGTCCTTTTCATGTTTAGAGAGTTTGAAAAGGGAAAAAAAGAAAAATCCACAAGTTCTTTTTTGTCAATTTGTCTCTCAAGTCCGAAAAAGCGCAAAATAATACAAGAGAGAACCTATTGACCATGTTCGATCAACGTATTCCTTTTTCGTAAATAATCTATCTCATTCTGGAAAAGGGTTAAACTTATACTGAGTAAATGTCGTTTCCAATCTGTTAATGAGCTGTAAAGAACAAGCACTCAACAATCTTTTCATATTTTGAGAGTCTGAAAAGAGCTTAAAGAGGACTCCACTTAGAGGAACGAGTGGTGCCTAGGATAGCAACTCATTCCAGTGATGTTGGAACTTCTTAAAGCATGCTCATTTATGTGAAGAGGCTGGCTAATAAGACCACTCATTGCAACTGTTCCTAAAAAATGGTAAAAGAACCAAGTGAAAGAATATGATCAGCCAAGAAGATAATGACGATGGAAGGAGAAAAACAAAGGCTCATCTGGCGGAAGTGGCTGATAGAATGGCATTCACGAGGGTTAAAATGGAAATGGGTTCATTTTTACACAAGCTTGAACGACAAGGAACTATGCTTGGATTCAATTTCATTTTTACACAAGCTTGAAAAGAAAAACTATGCTTAGATTCAGTTTCATGTTTACACAAGCTTGAAACGAAAAACTATGCTTAGATTTAATTTCATGTTTACACAATCTTGAAATGAAAAACTATGCTTGGATTCAGTTTCATTTTTACACAAGATTGAATTGAAAAACTATGCTTGAGGTTGGTTTACATGCCCCAAACACGATGACTCGATTCTAGGTGCATGCCCCCTAAGCTTCATTGCATTCACCTAAGTAGACTACTTGTGGATGTCAGTTGGATGGACTGAAGGTTCTTTTACGAGATCAGGTGAAGGACTCGACTAGGATTTTACGAGATCTAATCAAAGACTAGAATTAGAACTTTGCTCCTAGGGACCTTATTTCATTTTTTTAATGAGCTTGACACAAGACAAGGAACTTTTCTCAGATTCCTTGTTTCATTTTTTAACGAGCTTGACTCAAGGCAAGGAACTACACTTAGCTTCCTTGTTTTATTTTTTAACGACCTTGACTCAAGTCAAGGAACTACGCTTAACTTCCTTGTTTTATTTTTTAACGAGCTTGACACAAGACAAGGAACTATGCTCTTACCCTTTGTTTCATTTTTTGAGGAGGTTGACACAAGACCAGGAACTATCCTCATATTCTTCATTTCATTTTATAATGAGGTTGACACAAGACAAAGAACTATCCTCATATTCCTTGTTTCATTTTTTAACGAGCTTGACACAAGACTAGTAACTATCTTCATATTCCTCATTTCATTTTTTAACGAGGTTGACACAAGACAAAGAACTATCCTCATATTCCTTGTTTCATTTTTTAACGAGCTTGACACAAGACAAGGAACTCTTCTCATGCCCTTTGTATCATATTTTAATGAGGTTGACACAAGATCAGGAACTATCCTCATATTGCTTGTTTCGTTATGCATAAGAGGTCATGACTTCCAAGAGGTTCTCATCAAATGAGAACAATGCTCTGGGAGGGATCCATAGCAAGGAATCCATTTGAGAAATCTGGTTCAAATGCCCCCAGTACATAATGCACAACATCACGAAATTGATCGTCGATTGATGTAGGCATGGAATGGGTTGGCACATAATTGACCCGTGGTGGGGAAGATACCATTGGGACAAAAGGACCATTTAGGGTGGATGGTTGACTAGAAGCCATATTTGGACCAGGAAATGAAAGTTGTTCAACGATGACAATTCTGCCTTCATGTGGGAAACACATCACTTGAAAGAGCGTTGAAACAATAGTTCCCATGTCATAAACATAGTTGCACACAAGAAGTAAATTTTAATCTAAAGGACCTGTCACTACCATCACATTGAGATAAACAATTTTTCCTCCCAAAGTAATAGGCAACTGAGGAAGGATCCCTAATGGTTGACTGGTTCCTCTATTAAAAACCAATAGATTTTGGGTAACAGGCACAAGTGGCGGCGAACCAAGTGCTTTCCAAGCAGTGGAGGAAAGGATACTCATAGATGCACCTTCATCTATAATAGTGATATATATAATCATATTATAAACCTATACTGTGATCTGGAAAGGCGCATAAGAAAGAAGACGACATCCTCCCAGCCGATTCTAATCAATGGAAGTGACCAGACTACTTGGAGGGGTTATTGTAATATTGGGAGAATTACCTCCTTGAGTTATGAGAGCGGGAGGATTTTTCTCCTGTCTTGATGGAACAAGAGGGTTTCCTCCAAGCTCATTGGAATATGAAGAAATGAAAAGAACCTGAGTGGTATCATATTCACTCACTTCAGGAAAGGTACGATTAACTGAAGGTGAAATCGGGTCAACTGTTTCCTTGACTTATGATTGGTTAGGTATAGACTCATGGGATTCACATTTAGAGAGAGTGGGTTTGACCGATGGTTGATTTGGGTCAGTCACTTCATCAATTAGTGAAGGATTAAGGGACTGTCTCCTGTAACCATATGGAAGTCTTGGATTGCAGATTACTATGGTGTGGTTTCTGAGAGGAGTTCGGATTTACCACAGTGCTCATCCTTTTTATGATCGACGTTTCGAGTCTAAAACCAGACTCATTACAGAGAAGCTGGACGGTTATCCAACACTCTTTTGGCTTCATTCAAATAGGGACAAAGGTGAATGGGGTGATTCCCTTCACATAACCTACATGGAAACTTAACTTTACCCTTCTTTCAATGAACTTTACTAACACTAGTTGATGTGTGTCACCAGCATGATCTTTAAAAGTTGATGACATAGGATGATGTGAATGAGAAGACCATTCTTCTCAAATTTGAGGAATACCAGAACAATTTCGAAGAATATGGTCTCCCGTACAAATTTTGCAAGGATATCAAAGTTTGTGAGGCTTATCAGACAATTTCTCATTAGAAGTTGCATTCGAAGCAATGGTTTCTTGGTTCCCCCTTGCTAAATTTGCTTCTTCTTCTTCTTCCCTTTCTTCTTCTTCTTAGCCACTTGGTTACTAGTGCCGATACTTTCACCAGGTGAAGAGGAAGAAGGGGAGGAAGAAACAACTGAAGAAGAAGGCAAAGGGTCAACTTTAGGATCAACTAGAGGTTGATTTTGTCCAGTTGTAGGAATATTTAGTTGCGAGGCTAAGGAGGTTGAGAACAGCCATACTAGAAATCTGATGGTAAGTTCAGAAGGGACAATGTCACCATATAAGGAGCACCAATATTTTCAAAAGGAGGAAAAGGACTAGGATTCCCATCAAAAGGAATTCCTTGCTCGATAGACTCTAGAGTTGTTTCCATATGTCTCAACCTAAGATCAACTAAGGAGTGATATGGAGGATGTTGTCCCTAGTCAATTAATTTATTTTAATCAAAATAACATAACAAAACAAAAGAGGGATAATCTAGGCAAAGGGATTACCAAGCAACTATGAATTGCATAATACCTCCCAACACACTTAGAAGTAAGGGTAGGCAATCTCCCCGAATGTTGTGTTTGGTGTATCATAGTGTAAAAGGTGGCCAACTCGGTTACCTAAGGATGGACAACAACGTAGTGTTGTCCTCCCATATATACTTGAAACTATGTGGAGGCCCAATCCATATTAGCATTGTCTAATGTGAAACCGCCGAGTGAGAGCATTCCTTTATACTCTATGTACTGTAACACCGCCCTATATACCCGAAGGCACGTGGACGAGATACGATATACTCACATACGTGGAATGACGCATCACACTCATAATGTATCGCAGATAAGTTAGTGACAACTACTGATCCAGATTTAAACAGGAACGCAATAAAATACAGAGATAACCATATACATAAATATGCAGCGGAAATAATACTTCATTTCATTAATGGAAAATACTGAAATATGCTTACAACCAGAAATGGAAATAAACCAGCTAGGGAGATGGTGGCTTATCTCTGAGAAGAGATGTGGTCGCTACATGCCTGTGAACCGTTCTGAACTGTGTTACAATGAGGCTCGAAGGCCTATTTATTGTTGAGAAACAATGGAAACGCTTCACATTCCAAAACCTAACCCTAGAAGATGAAACGCCACATTGCGGGCCCCGTTTAGGGTAAATTGGTATATCAATTTCCCGAGGTCGTAACTTTGGCATATGACCTCCATTTGACGCGTATGATAGCTCATTAGAAATATCTATCTGAGAACTACCACTTTGGGAAGGGAAACATCAGTCCATGGACCCATGTTGCCCCCAGATTTCCTAAAAAACGTTGTTTAGGGCCTCAAAACGACTCCGAAAGTTGAGGACCCGAAAAACTGCTAAAAATATTAAACTATGCTACAATTTAGGAAACTAAGAAAGCTGAAAGAGACAATTGTGGGGGTCTAAATCGGATAGGTGGGTGGCCACCAACATCCACTTGGATCATTCCTGCCCCCTTAGGAAGCAATGGTCCCCATTGCGTTGAGTTCCTCCCTGAGATGAGGAATCTTCTGCTGAGCTGGTTCTCTGGTGAGCTATTCTGCAATCTCTGATGTGACCAAAAATGGTGGGAAGCATGGTCGACAATGGACCACATTGAACACCTGGTGCAAGCGAAGGAATGGAGGAATGTTGTGCTTCAAAGCATTGTTGCCCGTCGCCTTGGTACTGGTGTAAGGACCATGTCGGAGTGGTCGGAGCTTCTGATGGGCTCTTGTAAGGTGTACTTTCTGCAGATGCAACCAGACTTTGTTGCCCACCTAAAGCTTGTGTAGTACCCCTGCGGGTGAGGAGAAGTTTTTCATGTGTTCTATCATGAAGGTATTACTTTGCTACTGCTGCTGCGTAGAGGAACCCTGCGTGGGGGTCATAGATGTAGCAACGACCTTCCCCTTACTTTGGAAGTGAACCAGATAAAAAATAAATTTCCCAGTCTATGATATGAGCTTGCTGCCTTTCTTAGCAGTGATCAAAGAGGTGGCGGTAGGTGGGACTACCTCTGGTATCCTATATAATGAATTACTCAAAGAAATAATGACAGCACGAGGCCTTGACTCATACACAGCATGTTGCCTCCACAAGTATGGTTGGCCTAATAGTACATCACAAACATCTAGAGGTGTAACATCACACAATACCTCGTTGTGAAGGGCTTGATGCTGTAGGGAAGGCGGCACTGCTGGCAAACTTTGAGATCTCGTCCTTCATGAAGCCACCCGATACTGTACGGCTGTGGTTGTGGTGTAGTCGGTAGGCCCAACCGCTTCACGACCTCTGCTGAAATAAGGTTCTTTTGGCTGCCACTGTCGACAATGAATTGTAGCGGCGAACCCTTCACCCACATCTGTGAGTGGAAAAGACGTTCCCCCTCCTCTGGCTCTTTGGGCTCATTCTTCTGGATCTTGGCAGTAGCAACAGTGGCGTTGGGATCCACATCAATGATTTGCTTCCCTTTGCCATTCCCCTTGTCAGGTTCTAGATCAGGGTCAGAACATGCATCTGATTCGGAAGCCTTCAACTCGGCCACCAGCGACTGCTTGGTCCGGCACTCACTTGTGTTGTGAGTGGGACTCTTATGGAACTCACACCACTTTCCTGTGTCCTTCTTCGGCTTCGTGGTGTTGTTCTTTTCTTGCAGCTTTGAGGGGTTGTCTTGGGTTACCCCACCTTGGCTTTGTCCTTTGGGCTTCGGATTTGCAGATCCAAAGTCTCACTTCTTCTGTTTGAACTTTTTCTCGATTTTGACAGCGTATCGGTATGCTGTGCTGGGTGAGGAGATGTTCAAGAACTCCATCTCTTCCTGGATGTATCTGTGCAGGCAGCCGCGGGATTTGAGTACCAGATGCAGTTCAGAATCTTTGATACCCAACTGTGTGCGAAGGGTATGAAAAATGTTTGTGAACTTCGACACATCTTGGTCTCGTCCCAGCCGCAGTGTGGTCCATTTGATGTATTTGTCCTCATAGCTTTTGACAGGGTAGTACTGCTCCTTGATGGCATCTCGGAATGAATCCCAAGTGGGTGCGGTTGAAAATAGTGAGCCTATGCATTCATCCTTCTGCTCGCAGTAGGTTTCCCACCAGTCCTTGACGTGGGGGGCTGCTTTGAGAAGAGCGAAAACAACCTTTTCCCGACTCGAAAATTCATGAACAGAAAAATATCCTTCTAGTAGATTTAACCATTTATCTACGACATCTGCATCTATTTGACCCTTGAATATGGGGATTTCAAAATTAATTTGTACCTTAAAGGGTGTGGAATTTCCAGAGTAGCTGTTGGAAGCTGATGCGTCACCTCTGGGTAGCTGCTGAAGAATCTGCGCAAAGTTATCCATCATCACGTTCCTTTGCCACTCGAGGGCTTCTGCGAACAAGATTTTGATAGGATCTCCTGCCCCCTCGTCTTTCTTGTCATCCCCCATGGGAGGCGGTCGGGATTTGCGAGGTTGGTCTTGCAAAGGTTCGATCAGTTCAAGCCCTAACTCCTTATATCCCGACCTCGTTGGGGACATGCAATGAAAAACAGAGAAAAAGCAAACCGCTTCGATACCACTGATCCGGATTTAAACGGGAATGCAATAAAAGACAGAGATAACCATATACACAAAGATGCAGTGGAAATAACACTTCATTTCATTAATGGAAAATACTGAAATATGCTTACAACCAGAAATGTAAATAAACCAGCTAGGGCGATGGTAGCTTATCTCTGAGAAGAGATGTGGTCGCTACATGCCTCTAAACTGTTCTGAACTATGTTACAATGAGTTTTGAAGGCCTATTTATTGTTGATAAATAATGGAAAACCCTTCACATTCCAAAATCTAACCCTAGAAGATGAAACACCACATTGTGGGCCCTGTTTTGGGTAAATTGGTACATTAATTTCCCGGGGTCGTAAATTTGGCATACGATCTCCGTTTGATGCATATGATAGATCGTTAGAAAGATCTATCCGAGAACTACCACTTTGGGAAGAAAACGCTGGTCCATAGACCCATGTTGCCTCCAGATTTACCAAAAAACGTCGTTTAGGGACTCAAAACGGCTCCGGAAGTTCAGGACCCGAAAAAACTGCTAAAAATAGAAAACTATGCTACAATTTAGGAAACTGAAAAAACTGAAAGAGACAATTGTGGGGTCTAAATGGGATAGGTGGGTGGCCACCAACATCCACCTGGATCATTCCTCCCCCCTTAGGAAGCAATAGTCCCCATTGCGTTGAGTTCCTCCCTAAGATGAGGAAGCTTCTACTGAGTTGGGTCTCTGGTGAGCTGTTTTGCAATCTCTGATGGGACCAAAAATGGTGGGAAGCATGGTCGACGATGGTCCACATTGAACATTTGGTGCAAGCGAAGGAATGGAGGAATGTTGTGCTTCAAAGCATTATTTCCCGAAGCCTTGGTACTGGTGTAAGGACCATGTCGGAGTGGTCGAAGCTTCTGATGGGCTCTTGTAAGGTGTTCTTTTTGCAGATGCAACCAGACTTTGTTGCCCATCGGAAGCTTGTGTGGTACCCTTGTGGGTGAGGAGAAGTTGTTCCTATGTTCTGTCATGAAGGTATTCCTTTGCTGCTACTGCTGCGTAGAGGAACCCTGTGTGGGGGTCATGGATGTAGCAACGATCTTCCCCTTACTTTGGGAGCGAACCAGACAGAAAATAAATTTCCTAGTCTATGATATGAGCTTGCTGCCTTTCTTAGCAGTGATCAAAGAGGTGGCTGTAGGTGAGACTACCTCTGGTATCCTGTACAATGAATTACTCAAAGAAATAATGACAGCACGAGACCTTGAATCATACACAGCATGTCGCCTCCACAAGTATGTTTGACCTAATAGTACATCACAAACATCTAGAGGTGTAACATCACACAATACCTTGTCTGTGAAGGGCTTGATGCTGTAGGGAAGGCGGCACTGCTGGTGAACTTTGAGATCTCGTCCTTCATGAAGCCACTCAATACTGTACGGTTGTGGGTGTGGTGTAGTCGGTAGGCCCAACTGCTTCACGACCTCTGCTGAAATAAGGCTCTTTTGGCTGCCATTATCGACAACGAATTGTAGCGGCGAACCCTTCACCCACATCTGTGAGTGGAAAAGACGTTCCCCCTCCTCTGGCTCTTCGGGCTCATTCTTCTTGATCTTGGCAGTAGCAACAGTGGCGTTGGGATCCGCATCAATGATTTGTTTCCCTTTACCATTCCCCTTGTCGGGTTTTGCCTCAGGGTCGTAACATTTATCTGATCCGGAAGCCTTCAACTCGGCCACCAGCGACTACTTGGTCCGACACTCACTTGTGCTATGAGTGGGACTCTTGTGGAATTCAAGCCACTTTCCTGTGTCCTTCTTCGGCTTCGTGGTGTTGTTCGGTCACCCCGCCTTGGCTTTGTCCTTTGGGCTTCGGATTTGCAGATCCAATGTCTCGCTTCTTCTGTTTGAAATTTTGCTCGATTTTGACAGCATATCGGTATGCTGTGTCGAGTGAGGAGATGTTCAAGAACTCCAGCTCTTCCTGGATGTATCTCTGTAGTTAGCCACAATATTTGAGTACCAGATGCAGCTCAGAATCTTTGATACCCAACTGTGTGCGAAGGGTATGAAAAATGTTTGTGAACTCTGGCACATCTTGGTATCGTCCCTGCCGCAGCGTGGTCCATTTGATGTATTTGTCCTCATAGCTTTTGACTGGGTAGTACTGCTCCTTGATGGCATCCCAGAATGAATCCCAAGTGGGTGCGGCTGAAAATAGTGAACCTGTGCTTTCATCCTTCTGCTCGCAGTAGGTGTCCCACTAGTCCTTGACATGGGGGGCTGCTTTGAGAAGAGCGAAAACAATATTTTCTCGACTCAAAAATTCATGAATAGAAAAATATCCTTCTAGTAGATTTAACCATTTATCTATGGCATATGAATCTATTTGACCCTCGAATATGGGGATTTAAAACTTAACTTGTACCTTAAAGTGTGTGGCATTTCCAGAGTAGCTGTTGGAAGCCGATGCGTCACCTCTGGGTAGCCGCTGAAGAATCTGCACAAAGTTATCCATCATCGCATTCCTTTAACGCTTGAGGGCTTCTTCGAGCAAGATTTTGATAGGATCTCCTACCCCCTCGTATTTTTTCTCATCCGCCATGGGAGGCTGTCGGGATTTGCAAGGATGGTATTGCAAACATTTGACCAGTTCAAGCCCTAACTCCTTATATCCCGATCTCGTTGGGGACATGCAAAGAAAAATAGAGAAAAAGCAGACTGCTCTGATACCACTGATCCGGATTTAAACAGGAACGCAATAAAATACAGAGATAACCATATA
>APFE030578505.1:0-13171 GCA_000404065.3 Pinus taeda
TAATAAACAGCCATTAAAACACATTAAAACACTGATATTTTTGGTCAATGTGACCCTGGAAAAACCCTCTACAACTCTTGGGGAAAACCAGTTTGAGAGCTCTTCTTTATTTCTGAAAAAAACCTTTTTACAGCAAGAAAATATTCAGCAAAAATCAGCAAGCAAACTTTTACAACTTATCTCAGCCTTGCTGAAAAACTGCCCTGCTGAAACTTCGCTATTGTTACTCCGCTACTGAAACTCCGTTGCTGATACTCCGCAGCTCACTGTCCAGAAATCTCCCTTGCTCTCTTGCTCTCCTTCTCTCAATCTGCTCATGAAAGAATGAATGATGTGATCTTTTCCTCCTTTTCCTCCCTTAATATAACTCCAAGTGACTTTTGGATGATCCAAGTGACTTTTGGGTGATCTCTAAATCCAATGGCTGAAATAGATTGAGATCTAGGGCTGAGATTAAATGCTCATTTAAATCTCACTTTCTTTTTTTAATTCACCCCACTTTACTAAAGACCCACTTAGTCATTTATTTCCAAAGTCACTTTTCCTTTCTAATTTTACATTGACTTTTATTAAAAAGTCACTTTAAAATTAGACTTTAGTAACTTTATCACTTAAAGTCACTTTTTAATTAGATTTGACTTTATAAAAATTATAAAGTCACTTTAGGAGAAATTAAAATCTTTTGGACACTTTTCCCTAGGCCAAAGATCAAAGCCTAAGGGAACCACCTGTCCTCCGGTACCAAATTTCAACAGTCTTTGGAGTGGTTTTCCTCACAGACTGAGCAAATCTCAATACATTTCAATGGGAATTCATTCCTAGGATGCCTCCTAGTGCATCTAGGACAAAATATTGCCAAGGCTCTCTCTGCTTCCTCTTGCTTGCTTTTGATATTCGTGGTGTCTAATTGCAAGGCAAGGGTTTGCAAAATCTCACTTTTGAAGTCCTCCAGCGTATTTCCAATTTCACCCTTGATGAATGAGTTAGAAGATGATGTACTGGCCATAGGTTGACTACTCCTACCCTTTTTCCTCGTTGCCCTAGAATGGTTTCTAAAGACATTCTCGATGCCCTCGTAGGGTAGTTGGTAGATATCTTCTCCTCCTAACAAGTGTAAAATATCTAGGATATCCTCCCTTACTCCTCTAAGCAAGACCAACTTCAGTGACTCATGATCAAGTGTACACCTAGCCCTTTTATCACTGAGCTGCAATCTTTCTTCACAGTCTTCTAAGGATTCATCTTGGCCTATGGTCATCCTAAAAATATCTTATTTAGTTTCCTTTGACCTATAGTAGTCCCTATATTTTTTTTTAACGACCTATTGTATTTGAGCCCAAGTTATGATGCTATCCCTAGGTAAACCCATGAAACAATGCAATGTTGCATCCTTGAGGGTAGATGGAAACAATTTTAACTTTTTCTCATCCTTTGTATAGTCATAGGTTCAACATATAACAACAAACTAAAATAAGTGGTATGGTCCTTTGTGGTCAAGCCATAGAAATGAGGTAGAGCAAAGGGGCTTATATTCTTCATTTTAGTGTCCCCATTGGTTTCCTTGATGGGGAAAGCACCCTCAATTCTCTCTCTATCTCCTCTATTGTTTTGTTTTTCATTCATTGCTTCAATAGGAATGGGTTCTTCCTCTTCTTCTTCCCCTATAGGTTCTTCAAATATGTCAAGTTGCTCACCTAAAGGTTCTTCCAATTCATAGTCACCGAAGAAGAGAGAAGGTTGATTGTTGGATGTAGTGGGGGTATTTGGAAAGAATTTTCCAAAATTATCCCTATTCATTTGAGGCATGAGAGGAAATATTTTTAGCTTTTTGTAAAAAATTCTTTAAAGCTAGAAAGTACTCTATAGAAAGAAAATTGTTAATTGAATGAAAACCTACTAACCTAATGGAAACTACTTGCAGAATGAAATTGTTGATTGAATGAAAGACTACTGATAGAAAGAAAACTACTTGGAGAATGGAATCGCTTAATTTAATGATGGACTACTAACAAAAGGAGATTACTTGCTGAATTGAAGTCACTGCATGAAATACTATAGACAGAAATAAGAATTCTTGTAGAATGGAAAGGAAAGTAGATAAATGACAAATGAAAGAAAGAATCTATATTACTTTTGCAGAAATAAACTAATGGAAGAAAATTTAAGAATAGAAGTAGAAGAAAAGAAAGTTAGAGACTAGAAATTGAAGAAACCAATAATTCACATCCTACTTTGACACCTCCCCAGAAATGGAGCCAAAAATTGATGAGACTAGGTATTGCAGTAAGAATGTTGTAACTCCCAGGGCTACTAGCTTTACTTATCAACCTGAAGTTCGTACAAACTTGGAGGTGATAGTGCTATATGCACAAGTATAAGTGAAGGTATTTCTTGTTGCCATTGTTTATTTGGAAAGATACCCTAGGGTTTCCAAGTCAAACTTCTATAGGGTTAGAAGAAGCTTAATTCTTTGATGGAAGGAGAGAAAACCTATTCTAAGAGAGAGATACTCTACTACAGTAATGAATAAAACATCATGAAATGCTAAACTTACACCATAGCCTAACTAGCCAATTAAACACCTATGGTAAGCAGAATTTCTAAATTCACACTAACCTAATGCTAACTATCTAAGTTGCATAAGTAAAGAGCATCAAAACTAGAGTAAGGTGTAACAAAGAAACTTAGGCTAAATTTAGTTTCAAGAGGAAAAATCAATCGAAGGTCAAAATTAGTGAAAGAAGGACGCGAGGGAGAAACAATGCATAAGAACCGTTGGATCAGTCGGGTGAAAGGCAGATGAAAAACATAGATTGGATCACAGGAGGTTATATAAATAGATGGTTGAACAGGGTTAACTAATAGGATGAACGGTGGAGATCTTATCACGAAGACTTCAGTGAATGGGTAGAGGAACAAGGGAACAAAGCAGATGGAAGATAAAGATCATGTCGTGATGGATTAGGTGAGTGGATGGACGAATGAGGTTAACAAGAAATGAATGGTCGAGATCTAATCGCACAGGTGAAGTCAAAAGATGGACAGACGAGGCTAGCAAGAGTGATGAATGAGTAAGATCTTATTACATAGGTGAATTCAAGAGGTGGATGACGGAGATTAGATCACGGGGAAAAGAAATGTGTGTAAATGGTGGAGTGGGTTTAGAGGGCGGTATGCTGTATTTCGCATGCCCTCAAAGCTGTAAGCCATTTTCTAAAATTTCACGTGATTAGCCTAACTAGGTGACACGTTGCATAGAGTATCCACATTTCTCATGTGATCTTAGGTAGATAACGATAAGATAGAAATCCACACAAGATTTCGCGATAGTCCTTGGATCAAGCGGGGTTGATCAACGGTGGAGATCGGCCAAGCTAGTTGAAGATCGGGTGAAGCGATAGCTGTCAGATTAGGCAAGGAAAATCGATGGTGGGGAGTTAAAGTTCTTAAAGTAAGTGGTGGACGCCACACGAGGCAACAATTAGAGAAAACAGTCAATCAAAGAGTGATTGTGAAGGTTTGTTGGTGATGAGACGATGAGGAAGCAATGTATGAGGAATGTGCTTAAGGCAGTTTCAAATGAAAATGGCAGAGAAAACCAGTGCGGGTGAACAAATAATTGTATTATACAGCGAACTCCATAGCCCATGTGAGAACTAGAGACTTGTGTTTTTGGGGCTGCTGAAGGGTGCCTTCCTTAAGTCATGGTCTCAAAGGGAGGAGATGAGGCGAGACACTTGCACACAATCTGATAGTGATATTTTTCCTCTAACTAACCTGTGAACTGAAATAAGGCATAAATGAAAGTAAACTACAACAAATGTAGATATTGAAGTAGATGAACAAGAAAACCATGCATGATCTACGCTATATTGTTGTAATGAAAGTGCAACTTCTTAAGAAAATAAATAGTGAAAACCATAAGGCTAATTAAGCAAATGAATAGAAAACTGTGAAACTACATAAGAAAATAAACATAACAGAACTCTATGCTAGCATACATGTACAATAAAGAGGAGTTGTGGCTTCTTGGGTCGGGCGCTAACCCAAGAGCTTCAACCCTCGAAGTTAACTCAGAGTTGACTTAAACCGAACTCATTCTTATTATAAAAACCATGGATTACAGAGAAAATTGTCACCAGTTTTTGTAGCTCAGAAATAAAACAGAGTTTTACAATAGAAGTCTGAATCCTTCCTAACTCTTGGTAACTAAATAAAAAAGACTGAGGTCATATGCCTATCTATTTATACATCTGAAGTCTCCAATGACTTCCTTCAAAATTAGGGAGGCATAGCTCCCAACTCGATGATAAACTCATGCTTTCCCTTTCACTAGCTCGGTTGGCTTCTAGTATGGAGGCTTGGCTCATAACATAAGATAAACTCATACTTTCACTTGCTTGGCTACCTTCTAGTACTCATGATTTGGCTTGTTTGCACTTTCACTTGCTTAGTTGCCTTCTAGTACTCCCGATTTGGCTGTTTGCACTCTCACTTGCTTGGCTGCCTTCTAGAAAGGAGGCTTGTTTGTACTTTCAGCTGATGGAGGAATATTCGAATGGAGGGGCAATAAGTGAGGAGGATTTACCTCTTGTAATTCCTCTCCCTTTTCCCATTCAAGTTTTTACCAAGGCATTTTCCATAGTTCCTTGCTTTTATCTTGTATACCTGAATTTTCCTTGCTTTTATCCTTTATTCCTGCATTACATGCACATTAGACCACAAAGAAAAATATCCAACTCTAACTCATCTCATGAACAAAATATAATAAAAAGTATGCAATAAGTTGTGAGAATAGTTGGTTTGACTAAGCTAGGAGGTGAATTAAGGTCAAGTAAGGCCCATATAATTACTCAATGATGAGACTGATTAGTGAGTTTTATTGTACTTGATAAACAATGATAGCACTATGTCCTGCAGTGTTGTGGCAAACTTCACTTTCTTCAGATTGCATTCATTAATCTATTGTGCCTTCTACACAGCGTCTGCAACAAACCAAAATTGATTAGAATCCTCTAACCCCTGAACTTTAAAAGTATTCATCTTGACTATGTTGGCCATGTTAAATGGTGGAGGTGGAGGTGCCGGTGTATGAGGTGTAGGTGAAGGTGGAGATGGAGTGGTCAAAGGGGGAATCCCAGAAGTGGCTTGACTATCTGACTATGACGCACCTCTATGCATAATAGTGTTACTCCTTTCTTCGTCACTTTCTGATTCACCCAATAATGGGCTATAATCACCCTCGGAAAATTTATCAAGGTCTATTCTGAACCTTTTTTGGATTTGCGTAGATCCAGTTTGGCTTCTTTTAAACATTAATTCATAGGCAATACACTCTTTTCATATAGAAACATATTAATCAAGAGCTTTAAATATTTTATTTACTTACCTTGTGGTACTTTGAAAAATGAACACTCAACATGTTGTAGGATATTGATGTGTCAATCGTGAATTCAATAGTAAAGTCTCCAAGAATACAATCGATCCAGAAGTCAACAACTCTTCCAACCTTATTTTCAGTCTCCTTAAGTCACTTAATCAACTCTAGGTTCCACACAATAGGATTGTCATGTTTCCAACAGGGTTCTTTTGTGGCTAGTTTTGAAAGCCACTCATATTGTTCATCAGCGAATGATGAGAAAAATATCCTGCGTTGTTTTGTATAGATATACCTCTGTAACCACCTTTCTGTCGACTAGCACGAATATTTATTTTCCTGTGCTGCAAATTTGTGGATCCCTTTTTTAGCTGTTCACCACATCACACATACCTCAAATAGATCACAGTCTTGGAAACATAACCATTTGTTGGCTTCAAGGGCCTAGACCCAAGTTTAGAGTTAGTCTACACTAACCAACAAAACCTGATACTACTGACCCTTTCGACAAGAATCTACATAGCATAGACCACACTCTCACCCTAGGCAATATTGGGGGCTTCTAGAACTAGGTTTCTACATCTAGAGGGGTTATGCAGTTGATGAGCCTCATAAATGGGTAATTATATGGGCTCATTTTACCTTCTAACCTAGTCAAATCAACCATTCTCTTAGCTTATTTCATGATTTTTTGATTATATTTATGCTTATAGAGTGAATCGAGTTAGTTATGATGCCACGAGGTCTAATATGTGTTTAATGTAGATTATTGATGATTTTTATGGTCAAAGTCAAGAATCCAATGGACAAATGGGAGAAATAACTTGAAGTGGACAAAGGACAGGACTTATAGGATGGGATCCCCCTAATTTATTACTCCTCACTTTGAGTTTCCCTTCATTTAGCTCGGAGTACAAGTATCCAAGTCATGCATTAGCAGGCAACCGAGCAAAGTGGAGGATAACTAATGTTTGTCTCAAGTTTTGGGAGCCAAGCCTCCCTGATTTTGAGGAAAATATTGGGAGCTTCATTTTTATAAGTAGAAGGGCCTAGGGCCTCATTATGGAGTAGGTCAAATTTTCAAATTTTTGTTGTAATATTTCTTATGTAAACTTTGCTCAATTTCGAGCTTATTATCTTGACAGTTCATGTAATATTGCTATTGTTTTGAGAATAGAGATGGAATCCTTTTTGAGTTAGCACTAAGTTTGTTGAGAGGGTTAACGCTCTTAGGCTAGGGTCCAATCCAAGCATCCAGGCTCCTCTTTACTTGTATTTGTATGTTTCATTTTAGTTTGTAGATTAGGTTGTTGTTATATGTATTTCTTTTATGGTTAAGAATAGGTCGCTTTTGATGATTCAATAGTTTTCTTCCATTTTTGTTTTCTATAGTAGGTTAGGTAGTGATAAAAAAAAGATTTAAAAGGCTTGTAGTAGTGCCTTGGCCTCTCTTCCTCCTTTGGGACATTGACTTGAGGCCAAGACCCTCTTGCTACCCCAAAAACACAGATTTTCCTCCTTCATAGGACTTCTAGTGTTTGCAACTTTCTAGTTGGTTCGTAGTCTAGTTTGCTTTGCTTCTAAACTTATTCATAATGATAATTTCCTTATTTTCAACACTCTTCCTTCATGCTTTCCTTTCATGCAGTGGTTATCAGCATTTCCTTTCATAGATTATAGTTTATTTGGATCCAAAAACTCTAATTTTTTTATGTACATATTTCCTTGCTTGCTTGATCTCATTTGTTGAATGTGAGTTATTTTGTAGTAGATATCCTCTAGCAGTAGTCCAGCCTATCAGCCACTCCATCCTCCATCTTATCCATGCCCTACAGGTCACCCAAATCTCCCCTCAATTCTTCCTTAGTTTCCTGCATTTTCCATAGACTTTCCTCTCTCTTCTTAAGCAAACCCAATCATATTTCTCTCTCCTAATGATTCTTGGTGGACCCTAGGTGCCCTAACACATCATCCCAACCTTCATCTACCTTTTACACCCACTCTCACACCTTCCAAACCTTCAAAACTGCTCTTGGCATCCTCGTGTAGACCTTCTAAATCCCTTGCATCCTCCTGTAGATTTTCTTGTAGGTTTGTTTTTGAAGGCCGGGGGTGGTAAAATCCTCTAGAAGGCCCCCTGAGACCTCCTAGGACCCATCTACCCTATCCTACACCTCCTCAAACCTCAAATTCACCCCTAAACACCACCTATTTTCTTCCACGTTCACACACAATAAAATACATGCATGTTAATTTCTCATAAAAATGCATAAAAATCCAAAAAGATGTCTTTATCCCATTTACTTATAGAAATAGCTTGATTAGATGTTGTTTACCTCCTTAAGTAGGTAATGACATTCATTTCATGGTTTTCATTGTTCTCTCTGTAAAAGTAGGGTTAGTTGGTTAAGTAGAGCTTGCTAGGCTTGCTTCACATTTTAGTTTTTTTCCTTTCTGCAAGTAGAGTAGCCTTTGTAGAGTAAGATTTCCTTCCTTTCATAACATATAAAGCTTCTTCTAGAATCCATGGAAGTTGGCTCGAGCTCCTAGTGATCTTGCACCAGCTGACCAAGTGATAGCCTGTAGTCTGAACTAGTACTTGTACATACAACACTGTTGCTTCCAAGTTTGTTACGAACTAATGAGTTGATAAAGTAAAGTAGGAGGCCCAGGAGTTGCAGCATTATTGCTGCAAAACTAGTTCTCACCATTTTTTGGTGCCGTTAATAGGGAAGCATCAGAGTATTCTGTGATTTCTGCTTTCTTCTATTTTCTTCTTGCAACATTCTGCCAATAGTTTATTTCAGCAAAAGTAGAATAGCCATTTCCTTTCTTTCAGTTCTACATTTCTTTTGCTTCCCTTTTCAATGTTGCAAATTTTATTTCAGACAAAAGTAGAATAGAAATTTCCTTGCTTTCAGTTATGCATTTCTTTTTCTTCCCTTTTCAATTCGGCAAATTTCATTTTAGCAAAAGTAGACTAGTCATTCCTTTTCCTTCAGTTTTGCATTTCCTTGCTTTCGTCTTCAATTCTACAAATTTAATTTCAACAAGTTCATTTCAGTTAGTTGCAATTTGTGTTGTTCAATCCATTTTAGTTTTGCAAGTACAATCAGTGAAAAAAAAAAAAAAAACCAACCAAAAATATTTCCTTTCATGCCTCATAGGAATAGAGATAATTCAGGAAAATGTTTTCCCAACACCCCCACTACTTCACATAACCAACCTTCTCTCTTCTTCAGTGGCTGCAATCAAGAAGAACCCTTAGGTGAACATCCAGACATATCTAAAGAACCTATAGGGGAAGAAGAAGAAACATTCCTCTAGAGCCAATGGCTGAAACCCAAAATGCTGGGGGCAGTACCTTTTCTTCCAACTCATCCATTAAAGGTGAAATTGGAAACATGCTGGAAGAATTCAAGAGTGAGATGTTGTAGATTATTACCATGCAAATGGAGTCCTTACATATCAAAAGAAAATAAGAGGAAGCAGAGAGGGATTTGGCCATTTTTTTCCCTAGATGCACTAGGAGGCATCCTAAGAATGACTTCCCATTGAACTCTATAGAGGTTTATTCAATCTGTAAAGAAAATCAATCTACAGACAAGTTCCCATCCTTTCCCATAATTAAAGTTGTATACCAAGGGGCCAAAGGAGCCACTGAATAGATCTATTACATAGACCAAAGGAGGCTGCATGGACCTAGACCATATTAGCAAGGGATGCAAGGGACATTCCCAACATATTACAACTCCAACCAAGTCACATCCATACCGTCTTGGGGCCCCCCTGCTCATCCTTCCTAGTCCACACCTCCTCCTTGGTCCTTCACATCTCCATATCATGCCCAACCAGCCACCCATTCATTTCAACCCTATGTTCAGCCGCAACCTCAAAGAAATGCATCCCATCAGGGGTGGAGGCCCCAATACATCTCTCTTTCTGCTCTTTTTCCTCCACCACCCACCCAACCAAAACCCCATCCACATCCATCTCAAATATGCACTCCCACTCGACTACTTGTACCACCATTTCCAAACCCACACATTGAATAAGCTCAACCTATGTACAATGCTAAGGTACAACACCTCCAAACAACTCTCGAGCTCAATGGTATTCGCCATAGCTCAGGAAGAGTATTGCAAAAAAGAGATTATATTGATATCATTGAAGGACCACAACCAATAGAAGAATATACAAAGGCTAAGATCAAAGAAGCATGGGCAACACTTGTAGGATCACTACATATCGTGACCGTCGGATTGTAAGTTACAAAATGTACAACGGTAAAGAAACACACTTTACCTAACTCTATACCTAACTCTATACTAGACCAAGTTGAACTTAACTATTTCCTATGTGTCGGAATATCCTAACATCCCCCCTTAAGAACAACTTGGGATAGGATTGAAGGATTTACAAATATGACACAATAGGAGAAGGAAGGAGGCACTAGAGCCTATCCCCCCTTAGTGACAACTTCCTGAACTCCAAGCATATATCGAAGTTTAGTGAACTTCGCCTCTGTGAGAGCCTTTGTGAAGATGTCTGCAACCTGATCATCTGTTGAACAATATTGCACTTCAAGAACATGGTCATGAATGAGCTTTCTGATGAAGTGCATGTGAAGTTCAATGTGTTTGCTGCGCTGATGCTGAACTGGATCTTTGCAAAGCTGAATGGCACTTTGATTATCACACCAAAGTGTAGTCGGATGATGCTGCTCAAAGCCAAATTCTGATAGGATCTGACGAAGCCACAAGGCTTCCTTACTAGCTTCCACGGCACCACGATACTCTGCTTCTGCTGACGAAAGAGAAATGGCAGCCTGTTTCTTACAAGCCCATGTAATAGGTCCTGAACCAAGAGTGAATACATAACCGGCAGTAGACTTCCGATCATCAGGGTCACCAGCCCAATCAGAATCAGTGAAACCAACTAATAGAGGAGTTTCTTTGGCACTGTAATGAATCACAAACTGTACTGTACCTCGAACATAACGAAGTATTCTTTTAGCTGCTTTCCAATGACTTTCACGGGGGTTTTGCATAAAACGAGCAACAAGGCCAACAGCAAAGGAAAGGTCAGGACGAGTATGGGTTAAATACAAGAGTGTTCCTACAAGTTGACGGTATAAGGTAGCATCAACTTCAGGAGAAGTACAAGAGACTGAAAGTTTGACTCCAGACTGAAAGGGAGAAGGAGCTGGCTTACAATCTTCCATGTGAAAATGACGAAGAATATCACAAGCATACTTGGACTGGGAAAGGGAAATACCCTCCTTGGTTTGCAAGACTTGAAGACCGAGAAAATAGTGTAAGTGTCATAAGTCTGTCATTTCAAATTTCTTTTTAAGGCTGGACTTCACATGGTTTATAAGGTTGGGATCACTACCAGTAAGAATAAGATCATCAACATAATGAACAAGGATGAGAAGAGAGTTTCCCACTTTCTTGGTGTAGACAGTATTGTCAGAATAACACCTAGAAAAGCCAGATTCTAAAAGAAAGCTATCCATTTTGGCATACCAAGCCCGAGGAGCTTGCTTGAGACCATAAAGAGATTTCTTAAGTCGACATACAAGGCTGGAGTCTGTTTGGATGAAGCCAATGGGCTGTTCCATATAGATTTCTTCATGCAAGTCCCCATGCAAGAAGGCAGATTTAACATCCATCTGATGGACTTCCCATTTTAAAGAGGCAGCAAGGGAAAGAACAAGGCGGATAGAGTTCATTTTGGCAACAGGGGAGAAGGTTTCAGTGTAGTCAATGCCTTCAATTTGTGAAAATCCCTTAGCAACAAGACGAGCTTTATGTTTATCAACTTTCCCATCTGGTCCATACTTAGTTCTGTAAACCCATTTACATCTAACAAGTTTGCGTTCCTTTGGTAGAGGAACAAGATCCCATGTATCATTTGCCAACAATGAATGATATTCTTCATTCATAGCTACTTCCCAATGTGGATGGCCTGAAGCTTCTGCAAAAGTGTCAGGATCATGATTTGCTGGAGCTTGAGCCAGTAAAGAAGAGGCTCTTTCAAACTGAGAACGTGTACGTCGCTGATCTGTAGGGCAAGATCACCTTGCTGCATCCCGAGTAGCACGGACCCATCTAGGAGGTTGAGGATCCTGAGAAGGTGGGGGAGGATTGTCATCCTCACTTTCATCATCTGAAGAAGAAATGTTTTCAAAAGTAGAAGAGATAGGAAGAGGTGGCACATCCGCCGGACTAAGCTCGCAGGCCGATTTATTTTCATCAAATTTTACATCTCTTCTAATGATAACATTTTTGGACTTAAATGGAATAAGTCTATAACCTTTTACATCTTCAGAATACCCAACAAAAGTACATTTCTCACTCTTAGGTTCTAAAGCTTTATGCTTTTCATCTGGAATATGGGCCCATGCTTCACTTCCAAAAACACGAAAGTGACTTACATCTGGTTTAATGGAACTCCAAGCTTCTTCTGGAGTGATATTCTTTAGAACCTTAGTAGGATTGCGATTTATTATATAATTTGCACAATTAATTGCTTCGGCCCAAAAACTAAGACTGAGTCCTTTAGATTGCAGCATACAATTAGCCATTTCCTTTAAGCTGCGATTTTTCCTTTCAGCTACACCATTTTGTTGTGGAGTGTATGGAACAGTATGTTGCATTTGAATTCCATTTTCGGTGCAAAAGTTGATGAATGTGTTTTTAACACATTCTCCACCATTATCAGTTCTTAGCTTAAGAATTTGATGTCCAGATTGTTTTTCAACAAAGGCTTTGAAGGCCAAAAATGTGTTAAATACTTCGCTCTTGAGTTTTAAGAAGTATACCCAAGTGCGTCTGAGAAATCATCAATGAAAGTTAAGAAATACTTGCAGCCAGAGAATGAAGCAACAGGAAGTGACCAATAAATCACTGTGCACAAGCTTTGTAAAGGCACGAGGCGTGCCAAAGGCACGTTTTCAATTGTCCCGAATGATGTTTTCCGAGTACACATCCAGAACAAACACCATCTCTGCAAGATACCATAGGAAGACCTGTCACCATATTTCTTTACATAGATGCTGAAGGGAGCGATAGTTTAAGTGACCAAATCGCTCATGCCAAAGTTTGCTCACTTCATCATTATGAGCAACAAATACTGAGGGAAGATTTGATGACCCAAAGTTGTGAAACTTATACAACCTTGTGGAATCATCAGCAATACAAGTAGCTAGAATCTGTTTAGGATCTCTTAGATCCTTGATTACAACATCATGAGGTGAAAATTCAACAATTTTACCTTCACCTGAATGAGTTATCTGATATACAGATAGAAGGTTGCTGGATAAGGTTGGAACACATAATACATCATTAAACTGACTATTGTCTAGATGAACAGTTCCAGTCCCTACAACATTAAGAGATCTATCATCACCAACATATATATTTTTGGTGTTACAATCATGTAAAGAAGAAAACATGGCTTTGTTTTTGGCCATGTGATAAGAGGCTCCAGAATCAATGAGCCACTCATGAGAATGAGAAGAAGAAGATACATTTAATGCATAACCAGACTGAGATGATTGACAAAGACATGCAGAAAGTGCCATTCCTGAAGATGAAGTTGAAGTTGAAGTAGAAGAATGCTCCACATGGATGTTATGTTTCTTCAGTGCGGCTTCCAAGGCTTCCATCTTCTTAAAGCATTTAGATTCTAAGTGGCCATCTCGATTACAAAAGTTACAATGTCTATCAGTCTTCTTCCATTTGTTTTTATTGGCCTTATCATTTTGCTGAAATGATCTTTCATTTTGAG